>WWET01002364.1:193730-221931 GCA_011038615.1 Limnodynastes dumerilii
AAGCGTGGAAATCCCCTCTTCCTCCCTCGGCTACCAAAGTAGTAGCTAAAGTGAACTTCCACTACAATATGGAAACTATTGATGCCCCATACTCTACTTCCCCCTCGGCTCCGGCTATGCAATGGTTTCCCTGGGCAGAGTTCCTGGCTAATAACCCTTCTCAGGCCCCAGCTAGGACTTTGGTTGGATGTGAATCTCCAGAGCATCCGGCTACCCCTTCTCCCCCTCCAGATATCTCTTCTGGAATTACCCCTTTGCGGCCATTTCTGGATATCTAACTGCATATGTTTAGCTTTATGGTGTTTTCTAAGGGGGCTAATTTCTCCACCTATAATAGTGATATGTATGCTTGTCGCTCATTGTATACCGTTTTCAAATGGTGTTATGTGTTTGCAAGGTTGCCTACCTTCTCTATTTCTCCATTCCTACGTCCTTTTTCCCATTCTCCTCTCCCCTTTATTCCTTTGTACCTTTCCTGCCCCCCCCCTTTTTTTTTCTCTCTCCCCTCCTCCCTCTTCATTATTATAAAAGTATGAGAAGTTTCCACCGTCTTTATGGACTCAAGCATTGTTATCCTGTTTTGTATATGTGTTTAATCTGCTGAAATTCTAATTGTACACCTTGGAAATTCTTTCAATAAAAATTACAGTTGGAAAAATGCCTTTTTAAGTGAAGCTGTCACTGGCAAGATTCACTCAGTACTGTATTAGTGAGTCATGGAATTTCATGTACCAACCAAAAGCATTATGCAAGTAAATATATTACTTTGAAGATTAAGGAGTACTGAATGTTGCTGAGATAAAGGCATAAATGTAATATTAAAACAGATGCCAAGAACAAGTAATTCCAGAGTAATTGCAACTGCACTATATATAGATGCTTGTAGAAATTTGTTTATTAATTTTTAAAACCCTTTTATTGTGGGTAGGAAGATCACTAACAAAACCTATACATCCTAAAGTAAAAAGTATGATACTCAGTGTTTTGTTACATAAAAGTGCAATTTATTACAGTAAAACTGGCCATTATGGCTTCCAGCAGGAGGTGGCAGATAAACAGGACGATACTTCCCTGGGGACCGGTCCCAATATCAGTGCCACTCACCTGCTGAGATCAATAATCCATGCTTAAGAGGGAGGGGCTGCTGATATTGAGAGGAGACCCTTGCAGCTGATACTGGGAGCTTGAGCCCAATATATGCATGAATGCCATACAATAAAATAATGCCATACAATAAAATAATTGTATCTATGTGTTCCTGGTATGATTATTGGCAATTTTGAAAAATTAATCCTGACCATTCACTACAGCGATTATAGGCCTGATCACCTGATAACTGGATAATCGGGCCAATAATCACTGTAGCATATAGCCTGATATAAGTTAAGCCTCATCATCAAAAAAACCTTTTATATTCACCACTTCTTCATATGATCCACTGGCGTAACCTTCGGAGTTTGTATGTTTCCATTGGTTTCCTCCAGGAGCTCCAGTTTTCTCCCACAATCAAAAAAACATAGTAGTAGGTTAATTGGCTGCGGACAAAAAAATTAACCCTAGTGTGGTGTGTGTGTGTACAGAATTTAGAATTTGGCTCCAGGGTAGGGTCTGATGTGAGTGTTCTCTGTATAATAATAACTGGAGGGTGGTGGGTATGGGGGAAGCTTGAGGAAGGATTGTTTCACAGAAAAAGTGCTGGGCGAGTGGATCGGGCAGACTAGATGTACCAAATGGTTCTTATCAGCCATAAAATTCTATGTTTCTTTGTTGCTGTATATCTATATATCCATGCCATGAATGAACAAAACAAAAAAAACATTCCTATCCTGTATTCGTCCAGCATGGCAGAGCGCCTGCAGTGAATGAGTCCTGTAACGGACACATCTATTTCTAAGCTGGTATTTTTCCATGCACTACCATCTTAGAAATAGGTGTTTGTGAAGCTGGTGAATATAAAAGGGTTTCATTTTTTTTTTCATTTCTTCTTTTTTTTTGCTGATCTATTTTTATCAGGCCACCATTGAAGTATTTATGGGGACACTACAGATGGCAGCATGCCCTGGCAGCCATAGTCATGCTGCCATCTGGAGAACTACAAGCAACGGAGACTGCTTAAAGGCAGCCTTGGCTTGCTGCAATCTCTAGTGCTGCAACATATATTAAACATTTTTTAAACTTTCATTAAGTTTTATTTATGTAAAGTTTTTTATTTATTCTTGCTGTGAATAAGTGACTGGATTTTAGCTAATTTTACATTCACATCCACCTCCCTTTTTATTTTATATTATTTGGATTATTTTGCAAAACCACCACTTAGTAAATTTGTCAATTTGTATATCAGGATGGCAATTTTAAAACGGCTTTTTTTGGGAAAAATGTCATTCTGTCTATTTTTTTGGTTTTGCTCTTAGAAAATCCAGTGGTTTTCAAACAGCCAGAAGAGCTGCAGAAAAAGGTTGGTTTTGTCAAACTGCCCATTAACATACGCCGCCATATGCCCCTGTGCATAACTGTTTGTGAAGAGACATCAGCTCTTTTTCATTGCTACTCCAGGAGTCGCCTCCAGGGACCATGATCTTCTGGGTGCCTGGTGCATGAGCCTATCCCCATCATCAGGGGCTCTGTTGAACATCACATTTGCAACTTAAAAGGTTGTGTATAGGAAATTACATGGGGCCAGATCCAGATTTGTATTCAACATCCTACTTGCAGATGATGGAGAGTGAGCAGCATACCGTAGATCTGTGTGGAGAGCTTAAGGTAGGGTTCTGGACACGTACTGTAAGTGCTCAGAACTCTGAAGGAAAGAGTGGGGTGAAATGGGCGTGTGTATAGATCTGAGTCCATGGTCATCACAAAGTTTCCTGCAACTGGTATTATAGTTTTGGGAACAAAAAATACACATGCAAGCTAAAAAGCGACAAGAGATCATTTGGAATCTTCTGCCCAAAACAATTGTACTGTATAAGCTGACCAATACAGATAAATTGCAAGACTATTGAGCTACATTCTGTTCTGCTTTCTGGTATTGGCCTTGGCCTGTTCTGACCTTGCTCATGACTGTGATCAATTTGTTCCTGTTTGTGCTCCCACATGACTGTGACCTAACTCTCTCACTCTTCTTTGTAACATGATAAAAAAAAAGTATTTTATGTGTGGATGGGTCGACTCAGAATGGTGTTGCTTACCTTCATGACAGTTTCACTTAGCTCCAGTTCCCAGCTTAGCAGGCAGTTAATTAAAATTTCTGTCAAATATTTGATATTTTTTTGTAAGAAAAAAGGTGCCGGAACTCACATCTTGTTAATATTTTATTTCATAAATTATTACAGCCCCTTTTACAGTCCCCTTATAATTTTAAGCCCTTGTTTCAGCCCCCTCATAAGTATCAGCCTTTATTGCAGCCCCCCATAACTTTCAGCCCTTATTGCAGCCCCTCCATAACTTTTCAGCCGTTATAGCACTCCCCTATAGGTTTTCAGCCATTAATGTAGCCCCCTATAATTTTTCAGCCGTTATTGCAGCCCCCCAGCACCTTTCAGCCCTAATTGCAGCCGTTCTTTTATGTCCAAAAATGATTTAATCCACTTACCTTTACTCACTGAGTCAATGAATATCTTCTCCTTGGTCTTCTCTTACAGCTCCGTGGCGTGCTCTCTGCCTTCTGAGTGACGCTGTTGCGACCTTGGGGTCATGCCAGCATCATTCATCATTCACCCCCGCTGTGACGACGCTGCGCTTGAAAAAGGTCTGGTACGTTCGATAACAAAAAAAGCACTGGATATTACTATATAAACTGTTTGTATTTTCATTTATTAATTGAATATCAAAATAAAATAACAAGTTTTAATTTATTAACAGGTTTTTTTTATATAGCATAATCATATTACTATTTTAAACAATAATTTAAGAAACTAGATAGTAACAAACAGACTGGGTGTGTAAGTGGACCCTGCTTGTAAGTTTACAATCTACTGCATATATTATATGTTGTTGGAAGTATTAGGAAAAGGTTCAGCTTGGAAGCCACGCCCAGGAAGTTTATCTGTTTCTTTTCTTGAGTGAAGGGAAAGGGCAGATAATTGGAATTATTTTATTAAGAACACTTGCAACAAAAAAGATAGATAATTGGAATGACTATTGCCAATACCTGCAGTTGATATAATTTGTTTCTTATGTCAACATTGTTTGATATACAGTGACTTGCTGACTTAAGCTGGCCATACACTAGAGCGATTATCAAAAATCACATGAATTCGCCGATAATCTTCACGATTTTACCACTAGAATCCTTAACGATATCGGCACTGTTACAGTCTACCAGGAATGTTCACATTCACATGCTGCTAGGTTTACTCCTGCAGCGTGTAACAGGCACCATACACTATATGGGTTTGAGGCGATATTGGAGCAGAGCACAACCACAGTATAGCAGTGCCCCTATACAGCACACAGCCCCTATACAATACACAGGCCCTACACAGACCCACGTGGCAATCCCCATCATCTGTCCAGCTCCTCTCAGGAATCCCCATCATATGCCCAGCTCCCCCAGTAATCCCCATCATGTGTCCAGCTCCCCTCAGGAATCCCTAACATGTGTCCAGCTCCCCTCAGGAATCCCCATCTTGTGTCCAGCTCCCCTCAGGAATCCCCATCTTGTGTCCAGCTCTCCCCGGTAATCCCTTTACTTACCTTTGCTGCATCCCCGCTCCTTCCTCTGCACTGCTTTGTCCAGCGCCGGATGCAAAACCCTGCGAGATTCAACGCTGGATTTTTGTTTTAGTTCCACCAGCTTTAGCATTTGATTTACGTTGTTATGATTACTGTGTGTGTCTTTCTGTATATAACAGATTGTTTCACCAATAAAAAATCTTTAGAAAAAAAAATAAAAATGAAGGGGAAGCACAGCCCCTTGCCACTTAAACTTTCCACGTAAATCTAACGCAACATATGGATGGCGCATGAGCATGCCCTGAGTAAGTAGGCTCACAGTATTAACTAAAAGTTTCTGGAAATTCTTTTCTAATTTTACGTATGCCTTGACATACAACAATAAATAATGCAATACACAGTAATCATTTATTAGGAGATTAAGTCACATTGTGTTTTAACACAGTGCTTTAGGCAGAGAACGGTTAGAGTGTAATGCTAAATGGAAATGTTTAACCAAAATGTGACTTCAGTGACTTACTAAATGATTCATGTGAACAAGGTTCTCATTAATTTCAGGGCTATGTAAACCAATGTAGCTTACTCCCATACAGGGCCGCTGAGAGGGGGGAAGAGAGTACTAATTGCCCAGGCCTGGAGCTGTCAGGGCCTGCACTGGTGCAAATTTTTTTTATTACTATTTAAAAAAAAATTTGTAATTCATTTTTTCCTTTTTTTTTATTTTTTTATAGAGAATGCAGGCAGGGAGGAGCAAGTAGTAACAGAGCGCAGGGAGGGGGGGCTAGAGCGCTGAAGTGCTCCTCTCCCTGTAATTACAGGTAGTCACAGTCACAGCTGATCACAGAAGATTTTTTTTTAAGTCTTCTCCTGGTGTTTACCAATTAGCCAATCAGGGAGTGGCTTCACCACCCCCACTTCTACACTTCCTTTCAGTCTACCTCGGGACAGCTCTGCTCAGTCTGCCAAAAGATAAGTGTGTGCTTGTTATACCTGTATATTGTGTGTGTGTAGTGCATACATGTATGTTAAGTTTGTGAGTGTAGTGCATGCATTGTTATGTGTGTAATGCATGCATGTATGTTTTGTTTGTGTGTGATTGTAATTTACTTATTTATTTATTAGCAGGTTTTTATATAGGAAGAAAATAACTATAATTAAAATAAATCCAAGAATAGTAATATCAGCACCAGGTTTGAATATGTGCTTGCCCCAAAAAACTTTTTATCTAGTTTATCTAGTGACCAAACATAAAAATGAACAGGGAACAAATATTTCTTGGTTATATTCAGCAGCAGCGTTTACGTTTATATATAACGCTATCAGATTATATAGCGCTATAAAGAGAATATTTCACATTCACATTAGTTCCTGCCCCATTCCAGCTACATTCTAAATTCCTTAACACACAATAGGGCTAATTTATTCAGCAGCCAATTAATCTACCAGCATGTGTTTGGAGTGTGGGAGGAAACCCATGCAGACACGGGAGAACATACAAACTCCAAACAGATAAGGCCTAGTCCAGGAATCAAACTCATGACCTCAGAGCTGCGGGCACAAGTGCTACTGAGCCACTGTGCTGCCTTGTTATACATGTATATTATGTGTGTAAGTGTAATGCATGCATGTATGTTGTGTGTGAGTATAGAGCATGCATGTTAATTTGTACAAAATGATTCTACATTATTATTATAAGACTGGGTCCAAACTTACTATAAGGGGGCATTTTCCAATTGCTAGGATTGAAAAACTCCTGCTTTTGGTAAGCTCGGCAATCTACATTACCAAGATAGATCTGGATCCTCTCGATTCAGAGTTCTTTCCTGGTACAAATTCCAACAGCAGGGCAGTACGGCTGGGAAGTAGAAGCACATCCACTATTTGGGAGGCGGGTAGTATTTAAATAGCACAGTTAGGGCATTCTAATCGCCTCCTTAATATACAGATTTCTATGCCATCCACATTTTAAGTGTAGATGCCATGGAAGTTTTAAGGTAGGGGGACTGGATTGTAAGTTCATATGAGTGAGGGGAGTGGCCTCTTCTCGTCCATATGGAGAGCTGCACCTAGTTTGCTTTTAGCCTATTAGTAGTAGTAGTAGTAGTAGTATTATTATTAATAATTATTATTATTTTTATTTATTTATTTTTTATATAGAAACAGAAGAAAACACACACACATTTGAAAATATATGATAACACACATCAACTTTTAAGGCTTTTCTGTGGGTATTCCTATTTCTAAACAGGAAGGGCTGGATCCAGACTTACGGGCGCCCGAGGTTATTGCGGCCAGCATCTTAGCGGGGAGTGCACTTACGTGTCCAGATTACTACCTTAACATTTACGGCCACACACCTTGTCGTAATGGGGCTTACCCCGCCCTGAGCCCTAATTTAAATGCCTATCTCCGCCTATATGGCGGAGATACAGCAAACGTTAAAAGGGGGGACAAGCCCCTTTTATGTAACAGCCGGTGAACGTAATGTACGTTATTTATGCCGGGCACTACTTCAGCATAAGAATGTGTGTGCGCACAACCTTCTTGACAGGGGATTACGCAATTGCTATGCGTAATTCCCCAGTTGGACGTAGCTCAGGATCTTCTTTTCAGAGTCCTTTTCTGTGGGTGGTAGGTTGGATTTCTAAGTTCTGCATCTATATGTCTGTATGATCAGTTACTGAGTAGAGAGATGTTCCTTGTCATTAAGCAGTAATGCTTGTTTCACTTCAATTCTTCAAATTAAGTTTGGCACCTTGGTGGTGCATCTCGCCAGTCTTGCATTTAACCCAGTGGTCCACTGGGTCAACATTGTAATACAGGTCCACAAGTAATATGCGTGTAGGCCACATGTGGCCCATGGGCCGCAAGTTTGACACCTCTGCTTTAGATGAATACCAGTTTACCTTTTACCTCTTTTATGCAAAATAAAAATCACTGCTCTAATCAACCATGAAAAATTTAAATAGTGACAACCAGCATACTTGGGGCTAATTCTTCATATACATATCTTTTTCATAAAGATGTTTGATTTAGATGCTAATTATACTGCATGTAAGAAAGCTTAATTGTCTGAAGTAATAAAGTAATGTTACAGCACATTAAACCAATCCCCTTTTCTTGCCCTTGCATAATGTTAACTCAGGAGAGTCAACATTATGCAAGGGCAAGAAAATGGGATTGGCCCTTTGGCACATAAGCTCTTGCATCTCTGTGTCTTGCATCTAAATAGTCTGTTATTGTAAAAGATCAGTGCTGTCACTGAGATAATAAACAGCTGCTCTGTCATTTGTGTGGTATATAGCTAGACAGAACAAATAAAGTAGAAAACCAAAAAATTCCCCTTAGTAAAGGAACTTTTTAAGACCAGATTATGGAGTGCACACCATATCACAAAAGCATTTAAAATCTCATGTTTATTATTGCAGCATCATATTTCCAAGACCCTGCTATCTCTTAAAAACCATTTTTCCACATTTTACATTTTACAAGCAAACATACAAAATAGCATGCTACAGACAGGTTAGGTTGTTTTCCACTTAGACTCCAGAGGGTATTTTTGATATGTTAATCAGCATATTGGCTAGTTAGTACACTTGTCCCTAGCTAACCAAAACCAAAATCAAAGAAAATAAAAAAACCATCTAACGATGGTGCTTCACCCACTTAAGGGCTTCTTACTCACCCTACCTCTAGCCAGGTTGATAGACCGTCAAATCAATATAGCAGGTTAGGGGGTAGGTACATAACAGGCATAGAGTCTCTGGAGGAGTGGAAAGAAACACACCAACACGTGTTTCGCACAAACTGCTTCTTCAGGGTGTATTTCCTGTAGTCTGGAAACGTCTTATATAGTGCTCAGTAATTAGATAGTATACTGCAGGTGATTAGGAAAGCTTCCCATGCATTCATTCACTTGCACGAGAAGGTACTCGTCCGGAGATGGGCAGGACAAAGAGCCACGTGTGCTTCACGTCATTGTTAACGCCCCTCCATTCCGTTCTACTCAGTGCGTGCCACTCATCCCTCGGGTAAATGAAGGAGGCTCGTAGCTAGAAGGGAGGAGCACTGGTCCATGTGCTTTGCACGTCATTGGTCACGCCCTTTTGTTTACTTCTGTATGTTAACTCCCGTCGACTGCACAAGAGGTACCATCTGGAAGATATGGGCGGAAGTCACGTCTCACTTGTATCGCCAGTGCATCTCTCTATGTTGGACATTGTACTCCAAAAGGATGATAACGGAGCTCCTATTCAGCATCCCTATATGTGTGATAGAGAGTTTGTTACTGCATATATATACATAAATCAAAAAATCCTCTCCCCACGACAGGGAAACCACTCTGGACATTGCTAAATAGATATTGACAAATATGCCAGCTATTAAATTATATATAGGGAAACAGAGTTAACATAAGTAATCTCCACCCATACTATTAAGGAATAAAGCCTCAATCGTTAGGTAGCTATTTATTATAAACACCTATACTTGGGGGATAACATGGTACAGTGAGACCCTCATCTACCAGTGTATATCACCCACACTAACCTATACTGTATCACAAAAAGGCCCCATACTCGTTCTTCTCATTGAGCCCGTTCGGTTGTACAGAATCCATCAAATAAATGAATTTAGCTTCCATTTGTTGAAGTTGTTTTATCGTGTTACCCCCTCTCACCGTCTTCTCTATCTTGTACATACCAAACATCACAGTGCCCTCCAGACTGCAACTATGATGTGTGTAGTAGTGCCTAGCCACACTGGTCAATTTTTTGAAGGCCAATTTGTCCTTAGCAGCATTCTTTATATTTCTAGAATGTTCGCCTAGGCGAGTTCTCAAAGACCTGCTAGTCATCCCAATGTAGCATTGCCCACATGGGCATTGAAGACAATATACCACTCCTTGTGTCGAGCAGTTCATGAATGCTGAAATGGTATGTTTGTTGTTAAACCTATCAAGAAATTCCTTTGTGGGCCTCATATATTTGCACATCAGACAGTGAGAGCAGGCATATGATCCTTTGATAGAAAGCATTTTTGTATTTTTATCTCTCCTATTAAAGTGGCTCCTGACAAAAAGATCTTTTAGATTTTTCCCTCGTCTCCAGCTAATTCTAACTCTGTCCCCTATTTTAACAGCAATGTCCTCATCAGTCTGCAGAATGGGGAGATGTTTATTTATGATTTGTTGAATTTGTTGCCACTGATTCGAAAAACCAGTCACAAATCTTATGTGGCCATCATAATGTTTACATTTTTTAGTGTACAATAATTTGTTGCGAGCAAGATTCTTTGTTTCCTTATACGCCTTTTTGATAGCTCTCCCACTGTAACCTCTCTTTTTCAATCTCAGGCTCAGTTCTATAGCCCTCCGTTCAAAGTCCTCATCCGAGGAGCAGTTTCGCCTTGTGCTTAAAAACTCACCCCTGGGGATACCCCTAATAGTCGATGGGTGGTGTGCACTACTTTTCAAGAGGAGGCTATTAGTTGAGGTGGGTTTCCTAAACATATCTGTTTGCAACCAACCATCTTTACCAACTTTTATGGTCAAGTCCAGGAAATCTACACATTCTTTGTCTATATTGCTAGTAAGGCGTATATTCAACTCATTAACATTGAGAATCTGTATGAACTCCTCCAGTTTGTTCCGTGGGCCCTCCCAGATGATAAATACATCATCGATGTATCTGGCCCACAGGGCAATATGAGGTAAGAAATCCTCCAATTTGAAAACATATCGGGACTCCCACCATCCCAGGAACAAGTTGGCGTACGTGGGCGCGCAAGCCGCGCCCATCGCCGTCACTTGTACTAAACATCAACAAACTGTGTAAAAAACAAAACAATACAAAAATGTAATTCCTTACCTTGTTGTGCCTGCTCCTGTGTCTGTCCTCGCTGCTCTTCCTTGTCTCTCCCTTTACTCTGTTTTGTTACATTCTCCGTCTGTCTGCTTCTGCTTTATGTCTTACTCTGTCCTGTCTACCCTTCCTCCTCTCTGTGTCTACTCTTCTTTTTTTGCCATCCTGTGGCTCTGCCTCTTCATCATCCACTCTGTTTAATCAGTTTTAGATCTGTCTTCTCCAACCACTGCTGGAGCTCTGTCTCCTACCACTGTTCTCCAACCACTGCTGGAGCTCTGTCTCCTACCACTGTTCTCCAACCACTGCTGGAGCTGCATCATTCAGAAGTAGGTATTTGGGGTTAGTGTTTTTGTAATGCTGAAAACATTAAGGGCCAAATATACTAAGCTGCGGGTTTGGAAAAGTGGAGATGTTGCCTATAGCAACCAATCAGATTCAAGCTCTCACTTTCTTTTTACATACTAGAGAATGTCAGCTAAATCTGATTAGTTGCTATGGGCAACATCTCCACTTTTCCAAACTTGCAGCTTAGTAAATCCGACCTTAAGTGTCTCAGTACAATATTCTATTTACAGGTGTCACGACACAGGGTGGGATCCAGATAGTGTACATTCACATAGCTAATGCATAAGTACCCTGTCCAAGCCTCCTGCATGATCGATGCTGTATTCTGTGCAGCAATGGCCTCAAACGGCATACATAACCACCCACCCATTTTTAGGTTGGGGGTTGGCAAAACATAGTTATGTTTCGGTACTTCTAAATAACCAATGTGGTCCACACAAATTATAAGGATCACAGCTAACATGAATATAGCACAAAGTAAAGCCTTAAGTTCACAAGCTTATGCCAAAAGTAGTGCACCAATTGTTAAGAATATGCAGATACATTAGTTCTCTAGAAATGTCCTTTTCTTGTTTTATTCCAGTATTGTATAAGGTTTAAAAAAAAATACTTCAGTTATTCCTGATTTTGTAATAAATAGATAATACCTAATAAAACGTACAGTCTATTTCTGTATAACAAATCTAATAGATATTGTAGTACCTGACCCCCATTTCCTAGTTCCATAATTTTTTGGGTTATTCAATTAAAACACTTCTACCTCTTTCCTTTTTGCTAGCTATATAAACTATGTTAGTGTCTTTCATGTGTGAAAAGGAGAGATAACATTTTATGAAACAGTAAAAACATTTACAAGAACCTTAAGGCTTCTTACCTTTTTTTTTTCTAAATAGAACCTTGCCTTGAAAGAGATGGCAAACACTTTAATGTCAGTGTAGCATATACCTAATCTGTAGTTTTATCTTTTCATTATCACATACCTTTGTCTAATTGGTTCTCACAAAGCACAAAGAAAAGTGGCATAGGGTCATTAAAAAGGTTTATTCTGTGAGACTATAGTATAAAACTAGTGCTTTATCGTATGTGTGTCCACATATTGTAGACTGAAAGTCTGCACTGAATGGTGTTGGGCATACACTAGCACAATTACCTTTCCCAGCAGGATGTGGCTGATAAATGGGACAATTTTTCCCTAAAGAAAAGATATATGCTCTACTCACCTCTCCTGCTGTGACCAATAATCCATGCTGAAGAGGAAGAGGCTGCCAGGATTGCAGCAGATTAACTGCACAGGCCTCCTGTCAGTCTCTGCACTGATATTGGGAGCTTGAGTCAGATAAATTTTAATCATGCCATATTATAAAAATAATCATAGCAGAGCATTTCTGGTACGATTATTGGCCGTTTGGAAAATTCATCCTGACCACTCACTACAGAGATTATTGGCCTAAACGATCAATTAATGGTCTAGTGTATGATTAACAGATCTCTCCCCAAATATAGCATGTACTTGATAATAAAAATATGAATGCAGATGTATAGTTTGTTTTGTTGGCCTGTGTGTTGGAAAACAATACTGAGTGGCTGATTACAGAAAACATTTTTACATTAGATTAGATTTACATGGTTTAGTGATAACTAGTAAGAGAACTCACATAACTGTCAAAACCTCAGACTTGTGGTCAGCACATACCTTGTGATACTTGGTTCTGTATAATATATTTGTTTTTATATCACTGCATGTGTGACACAAAACTTACCCATATACATGACCTTAATAATGTTAGATTATGTTAGTAACTGTGGCAAGAAGATGACCCCAGGTGACTGCTATCAGCAAAAAAACAAATAAATAGATTCAATATCCAAACAACCCGATCTTAATACATTTGTTTACATTTTGGTGTGTCTCCATTTTGGACTCTAATCCTGCTGATCAACACAGATTTATTTCTTCTGCAAAAGTAACATTATAATCCAGACCTTTACTTGATTTAAAAAACGTGCTTTATGTCACCTAATTAATTTAATTAATCTTAATGCACCTCATACATAGATGCTACTTATATCTGCAGCTCCTTGCCAGGTTTGACCCTTCATTGTCTACTAACTAAAATGTGGGGGGATTGAGTGCTCTTTCTATCACCTTCTGTAGGAATGTCCTGTAGTACAAGTGTTTTGGAAAGCAGTCAGAGAGCGTATTATAAAAACGGGATTAGACAGCTACTTGACTCCCCAGCTGTATGTTTGTTTGGACTACAGTATATATATATATATATATATATATATATATATTGTTCATATTTTATTACAATAGTTTGTGTGGCTAGGGATTGGATGGTAGCTGCTGCCCCCTCTATATTGGAATGGGTACAAATAAGGGAGTATACTTTGGCGCATGAAAGATATGTATCCGAAAAAAGAAATATCAAATTAAAATACGACAGAGTCTGGGCTCGGTGGCATGAGTCAGAATTTATTAGTGGTTTATTGGCAAGACAAACCGAATGAGGCGATGACATGTTACGATACGTACGTCACAATAACAGAATATGCAAAGAAATTTGCATGACCTAGACCATAACATAGATATGGGTGGGTGGTTTACAGGGTAGTTTATTAGTTAAGTGTTTGATAATTCTGTTTAGGAACAAAGGGCCGTATTCAGAGGTCCGTGTGGCGATTGGATCGCAATTATACGCACGGCCAGTGCAGGCCAAACTCCCTCACAAGCAGGATACTCCCCTCTCTTGGCTGTGCTATCGGAGACTTCCGCCATAGACCACTTGTAACATTCCGAGTGCATTTCCGTGCGTATGTGTCATCCGTACGTGCAATTAATTATAGTCGTGCCCACTTTCCTTCATTTTAATGCCTTCCCCGTCCATTTATATTTAAATTTTCCCGTGCGAATTTTTGCATCGCATATCCATCCGTATATACCAACGTGCGATTCACAGGTCCATCCGTAAGGCACTTCCGCTCATATAGTCTACGTTAACCATGTAAATAAAGTTACTACGCATGCGCAGTTGGTCCGATCGTAAAAATACGGGACTGACCGAGAAATTGTATCTCTGAATACAGCCCAAATACTGTAGTTTATTGGAAAACATTGTGATAAAAATAGTACAAACAGTTAGACTGTATAAGTATTTCTGACCCAAAACTAATGTTTCTAGTATATCTGTATAAATTGTGATACGAGATGACAGACTACTGGTTTAACTTGATTGTTATCCAGGGACCGGATCCTGAGTTGCGAACATCAGGCCACTTACGAACGCAAAGTGCATAAGTGGCCTGATTTGACTGACAGGCGCATGCACCCTGCAGATGTCACGCTAGTGTAACGATAGTAACAATAGCGTAGCAAGAATCGTTAGGAACTTGGTTCCGTACGAGCCCATTTCCGAAGAAATAGGCTGTGCTCCCCCTATGGGCGGGGGAAAGCATGCTAATTGTACAGTGTGGGAGGGGGCTCCTACACTTGTGCGGATCAGTGGTCATACAGACCGCTGATCCGCACAATTTACTTAAGGTAGGCTTCTGGCAGCTTAAGCTGTCAAAAAGCCCACAGAGAGAGGGCAGTGACGGGCATTCACTCTCCCCTCTATGTCAGTCGGACAGACTTCCTCACACATGGAAAGCGTGTGGGAGTTTGGATCTAGCCCCAGGTGTTTATATTGAATTGTACAACACTGTTTACTGTGCATTTAAAAGTAACGTACAATGTGTGCAATGTTGAGTTATGATTGTTGAAAAATAACTTAAAAAATTCAGCTTAAAGCAGTCAAAAATTGAATGGGAAATTTTATACTAGAGCTATGATTCCTTTACAGGGCACATGCAGTACTTTTAATAGTGAAAATATTTTCCTGTAACAGAGCAATCTGTTCAGAGATCCTCATTAATATTATCAAGTCTATATATAGATTAAAGTGGTTCTGCAGGTGGTGACCACAGACCACTTCTCAGTTCCTGTGCTTTCTGGCTGATGTTTTGGTCACTTTTGAATGCTGGCGGTGCTTTCACTCTAGTGGTAGCATGAGACGGAGTCTACAACCCACACAAGTGGCTCAGGTAGTGCAGCTCATCCAGGATGGCACATCAATGCGAGCTGTGGCAAGAAGGTTTGCTGTGTCTGTCAGCATAGTGTCCAGAGCATGGAGGCTACCAGGAGACAGGCCAGTACATCAGGAGACGTGAAGGAGGCCGTAGGAGGACAACAACCCAGTAGCAGGACCGCTACCTCCGCCTTTGTGCAAATAGGAACAGGAGGAGCACTGCCAGAACCCTGGAAAATGACCTCCAGCAGGCCACAGATGTGCATGTGTCTGCTCAAACGGTCAGAAACAGACTCCATCAAAGTTGGATCAGCCTGTAGTGCGTTTTTCCACTTTAATTTTGAGGGTGACTCCAAATCCAGACCTCCATGGATTAATAAATTTGATTTCCATTGATAATTTTTGTGTGATTTTGTTGTCAGCACATTCAACTAAGTAAAGAACAAAGTATTTAAGAATATTTTATTCATTCAGATCTAGGATGTGTTATTTTAGTGTTCCCTTTATTTTTGAGCAGTGTATATACATACACAGTACTGTGCAAAAGTTTTAAGCAGGTGTGGAGATAATGCTGCAAAGTAAGATTAGTCAATAGTTTATTTCTATAAAGAAGAATTAGAAGAGTTGATGCTGCTTTGAAGGCAAAGGGTGGTCACACCAAATATTGATTTAATTTAGATATTTCTTTTGTTCATTTACTTTGCATTTTGTTAATTGATAAAAATAAACTATTAACATTTCTATTTTTGAAGCATTCTTACTTTGCAGCATTATTTCCACACCTGCCTAAAACTTTTGCACAGTATTGTATATGTGTAGTATAACCTCAATTACTGTAGCTTGTTATCTACATTCCTCTGCAATGAGTGACCAATTCTTTGGTATGACCTTTAAAGGCGAGACTATGCTGCACCCAAAAGAAACCTCAGAAGCACCCATGTATATTTTCACTTTACCAGGAAATTCTGAAATTATTTTATGGGAAAACACTAAATAAATAGTGGTAAATACAAAAAAGTTTAGAGACTAAATTCTGTGATAACAAATATCTATTGCTGTTTTTATGACTTTGGGCCTGATCATCATTTAGTAATAGTATTGCAAAGTAACTAAAATTGCAACGATGTTCAAATTAAAACTGTAAGTAAATATTATAGTATAATTATTCAAATGTCATAAAAACATAAGCAATAGCCCAGATTCTTACCTTCTCTACTGCTGAAGTCCGAGCTCAAGCCACAGCGATAACAGAGGTCCAATGGCAGATTCCTGTCACATCCAGAAATCTATAAGCTTGTAAGGATTTCTGCCAAGCAACCTCTACACATAAGAATTACACACCATGCCCATGTAAAATGGAGAGAGTACGGGAGTCTAGAACATTTCCATGGATTTGCAGATCCATCCAAACCTTTTTCTTAGGGATCTTCCCTCATGAAAACTGAAAGTCTGAATACATTATATAATTATAAAATACAATGAATACATAGTAAACATTGGTAGGACGGGTTATAGTTCAAGCATTAAACATTGGTAGGACGGGTTATAGTTCAAGCATAATTAAGGAATTTACATAGCTATAAAACAAATATGCAATAAATAGTGATATATACACTGTGATATATACTGTAAAACACTATACAGAGTGATATATACTGTAAAACACTATACAGAGATTAATTTGTGTCTGTGAGTGCAGAATTAAAATAAAACTTTGATAAATGGAGAAGGAACATAACAATATTGTACCAATGAGTTGCTACATAACTTCATTTAATAATAAGTAAATAAAATAAAATAATAAAAACATAAAGATAGGACTAAATCTTGTTTGTATCCTCTTCCACAAACAGTAGATTATACATATGGGACTGTATTCGCAGTTAAGAGTAAATTTGTAAACTTATATACTAAATATACACACGTGAAAAATCCGCAATACAGATTCAGAGAAAATAAAGAACCTGATTAATCACTCCCCCTGTGTCGGGAGTTCTACGTAAAGACGTAGGTCTTTGCTGCGTATATTTGGGTATGCAGACTTTATTAGCTGTGAATCAGCCGTGCATTTAGTTGCTTAAAATTGGTTATGATACAAAGATACGTAACTAAACTAACTGATTATGATTCTGAAAAGTAAATATTATTGTTGTTGTTTTAAAAACAGCAAGTACTCTCATTAACATATTTAAATAATTTAAATATTTAAAATAAAATAGCGACATAAAAAAAAAAATCATGACCTACTTAACAAAAAACATAAATACATACTGTACTGTTTCATAAACATTTTAAAGCTAAATAAGATAAACTACACAAACAACCAATACAGTTAAATAAGTAAATCTAATGGTGTTTGGTCACAAAATTGAAAGTGAAAAAAAAAATCTTAAGAATACCTTTTTAAAGCCTTGCACAAAATATAAAATCATCATAGTATTTTAAAAACTAACCTTTATTTGTTTCATTTAAAAAAAACACATTTATTGATTAAAAACACACAGCAGGTTTGACCTCCACTAAGTAAGTGATGACGCATGGCCTCACAGCAAACAATATGGTTCATCAACTCACGAGTGGTCAACGGCTACCTTAACTTTTCCCATGCATGTTAGTTTATGCAAGGCATTCCTACATGTGAATTAGTCCTAACTCTGTTGGAACGCCCATACTTTATTGGTTTCTGTATATCAGGGCGTGACAACAATTGATTGATTATACCTATTGTGGGTAAGGGGAGGTATTTAAATTGTATAGCATAGGCTGGGTTAGGCACTTGTGTTCGAAAAGACATTCCATACGACTAGAGATACGCACAGAAAAGTTAGAGTAGGGTTATGGACATGTAAGTCAGCTAAGTTCTGTATGTGAGAGTGGGGTGTCGGGGAGAGTGCATTATCCTCTTATTTACAGAACTTATATACTGCATTTACCCTTAAGTCTGGAACAGGTCCATGGATAGTAAAAAAAACCTCATTCTGGTTTTTTTTATGTGGCCATTTATGCCTATGAATAATAATATGATTGCAGGACGCCATGGACGGTGACTTGTTCTTATTACATGTTTGTTTGATGTGATATAAGTATGTCTTTTGTGAAGTTTTTAATGGAGTATGCACTCTGGAATAAACTTTGATACCATTTGTTACTAATTTGGTTGCATTAATTTATGCTCCTATTTGTGGCCGGTGTGCACTATATAAAGGTCTGATAGTGAACTTTGTCTACTATATTTCTTCTGGGTTTTTTTATTGTCTATTGTGTATATGAGGAAATGATAACAAATATAATATTTACAAAAATAAAATGCATGCCATGAGTGCTTGGATTAGGAGGTAGTTTCTCATATACAACTGTTAATATACTTTTCAACTAGTATTTCAACTGCCACTACATAAACCATTCAGAAGAGTCTGCAGTTAATACTGCTAATTGTGTGTCTCTCCAGCTGTTATGACCTCCCCCCTCACAATTATAGCATTCTGGGGATTTTAGTTCATATGGAAGGCGACATATGTGCAACACAACCTTAGATCACTAGTGATAGAGGAACAGATTTACCATTTCCATATACTTTTTAATAATCTTCAGGATGTTCTATAAAGGGAAATTGTGATAACAATATGGAAACTACTTATTATGAAGGGTTATCCTGCAGTGAGGAACTCAATTTACATGATTTCTGAGCCTCTACAATCATAGCTAGATGCTTATACATCTGTTGCCTTTACAGCGTTTGCATCCTGCCTGGCATATTGCTTGTTCCCTTAGTCATGTCATATTAGTCAATGCATTACACACAGTATACTCAAGTGATTTCTTCTTTGCGGTTTGAATATTTTAAAGTAGGAGTTAGTTTAAAAGTACATTGTTCAGTCAGCTTTTCATAAGCTTCTCATAAGACTATATCATAAGTACTTTGGATGGTGCAAAATTTGATTGTGTGAAATTTTGGTCATGGTGCTCTTGAAACCTGCTGTGGCTGTAAACTACTATATTCATGAGTATATTTTCTATCATTTGGACTATATTCACATTACATTCACATTGCACCTTATTTTTAAGTGAACTGTGTTTAGGATTTGCAACTTTTGATTTGTGGCTTCTTTTTTTCGTGGGATCAAAGGTATTTAGACAACAGCTGTTTTATGAACAGATGTGGGCTATCTGATGTTTATTACTTAAGCAGACAAAAGGTTTGGCATCGATTCCTAGTGTGGCATTCATATTTTTTTATCTATTTCTGTGAACCTCCAACATACAGTCAAAAGAGCTCTCAAGTTAGACAGGCCATCCTTAGGCTTCACAAACCAAAAAATCCTATAAAGAGAAAGCAAAGGATTTCCAAGAAGATAAGTAAGCAATACCTGTACACCAAAACAGTGGTGTACAGTGATTGCAGGATCCGTTTCATGTTAAAGAAAACCTACTTCACAACATCCAGGCAAATGAATAACATGGTCATGCATGCCTTCCAATGAGATTGGGTCACTAGTGTAAATGGGCTGACTTAAGTAAGTGCTTGAAATTAGTTACTCCTGGGCTGTTGATTGCAGGGGGAGTCAAGTTAATTGTATTCTTTGCATGCAGGGATATATCTTTGAATTGCTTACTGCACAGAGATATTGACCAGATTTACTATCACTGTTATTTACTCTTGGGATAGGAAACATCACCTCTCAACTCTATAAACAATCAACGACTGATGCCCCATTCCACAACAGACATTCACACACACTTAACCTAATACGGAATGACACTGACAACTTTATTGGATTTTAAAATTGGGACATAAGTTTATTAAATATTAACTAGATCAGTGGCAAGTAGCAGGTGTGTGTCACAACTGGAACCAAACATGATAACAAACTGTTATCAAATAACAGGCGCCCCCACCTTCCCCCAATACCCCCGGCTCCACCTCTTCATGTGCACACCTCATGTATAAAACTGAGGAGGCAAATGAGGCCCCGTCACATGACCGACAGCCTAAGATTCTTCGAAGGGTGCTCCTCTGTACCAGACATTTCCCCCATTTTTTTCTTTTAAATGCGCCAACAGCAATAAAACACGGTGACACAGCACCTCTACCACCACAGCGAGGAGAGTTCTCACAAATCCTCGCCCGCCACCCAACAACCTCTCAAGGTAGTCAAGAAATCCTCAATAAAAATCCACATTCCGTTGTCAGACAAATGAACACCATCCGCCCTATAGAGCTCAGGATGGTCAAAACGGATCAGAGGATGAATCAAAACTGAACCACCTAACCCCTGAAGAAAATTTGAAACTGTCCCAATAATCCTTTTTCTAGCTTTATCCACACACTTAATCGATCCAGGTCCCCACCAATAAGTATGCTTCTCAAAAAACTGACCTGCCCAGAACACATACGAATGCCCCATGATCCAGGCCTTACGGCCATAAGGCATAAAACCTGAAATAAAAAGAACAATATTCCGAAAAATTAATATACTAAACAATCTAAACAAAATGACATCATACTCCACTCCACACAAACAGAGGGGAAAACAAAGGTAGGGGAAGAAGAGAATGGAGCCAACGTGAAAACTAACGAGGGTGAACAACTTCCTAAAACCTCCAGAGCCTCCAATAGCCAGTCAGAAGACCCTACTGGGAGGATAAAACAGAAGAAAAACCCCTTGTGCCCCCCGAAGGCAAGTGATCAGATCTAGCTGACCTTAGCTCAATTTTCTTCTAGACTATAAAGAACTTACCTTAAAAAACCTAACAATAAAAGAAGGGTTAACAACAAACTACACTCAATTAGCAAACAATAAATCATTTTGGAACCCCACGTAATTTATCAATACGAACATATCGCCTATAAGCCTGGGATTTCCATCCACCCAACGCCATAATATGCACCGCCGAACGCCCTTCTAAAGCCACCGAGGTAGTCGCACCTATCCGGAACAAATGAGTTCCATATTTAAAAACGTCCATGCCCAAATCTCTCATACAGCGACGCAAAACAGACGCGAACTAAAACCTGGTTAGGGATCCGTCCGCATGCGCCAGCCAATTAAAACCACACGGGTGACCCCCCAACAAAAACTTCTTCGCCAAATTAACTGGGCATACTTCTAAACAAGGGTGACTTTTTAGATTCAACCATCTACCCCTCCCGGCCTGATCTGTTTTAGAAAAGTAAATCTTACAGGACACTGAAGACCCCCCAACAATTACGTTATTAATCAATAATCCCGAATTAACCACATTTTTTCCCGCAGCTACTAATTCAGAAACCCGAAAAGCTCCAAAATAGGCGGGAAAAAAAGCCACCTTAAACAAAAGCACCTCCCCTTCATTAAAAGCAATGGAACCCACTTTACCAATAATTTTCTTCAGGGTACTAATATCAATTGGCCACCTACAATCACCAACAGATTTCCACTTATGTGCCCAACCTTTAAGAACGTGAGAAATAAACAACCCCCGTGTAAAATCCTCCCCTCCCCATAATTTAATAAAATAAGAAACCCCAGCAATGAGAGAGGACATTGTTGCTTTTGACCTGCCCTCTTTAAATTGTTGCCAAAGCCACTGTAAAAAGAGGGTACGATCCGACTTACCTGTAGACGCCCTAGATGATTTGTATTCAGCCCACTGGGCCCACGCTCGCTGATATGTTCGCAACGTATTCGGCGCCAAGGAGTCCAGAGCCAAAGCTTCTAAGCCGGATTCGCAACATGCCAAAGATGACATGGGCATAAAAGGCCTTCCGGCAAAGCGTTCGGCACCAACTCCTTTAATTTCGACCATTGAAAACGCGACAACGCATCAGAAATGCAGTTGGAAACTCCTGGGACATGTCTAGCTTTAAAGACTATATTAAACTTTAAACATTTCAAAATCAAATACCTTAACAATCTAATTGCCGTTTTGTCATCTGCCACAGGGACACCGAAATTCCAAAAAAGAGCTTTAGCAGAAAAAAGCACCTCCGAGCATTCATTCGAGTCAGAGGAACCCACAAAAAAAAATCATCTAAATAGTGCGCGATAAATTCATGTCGCGTTTCTATCTGGATGCACCAGTGTAAGAAAGTGCTAAACTTTTCAAAGAAGACGCAGGAGACGGAATAGCCCATGGGCAAGCAACAATCAACAAAATACCCTTCTATATGGTGAAAACCCATATAAATCAAAGAGTCAGGATGAAGGGGCACCAACTCCAACGCCTGCTCAAAAAGCTGATATTTAACTGAACAGTGCTCTGCATCAATAGCGTCATTGACCGACGAGCCCTCGGGGTGAGACAGATGCTGAATCAATCTGAATTTACCAGGTGTCTTCTTCGGAACCACACCCACCGGTGAAATCAGCAGTCCTGAAATTGGTGGCTCCGAAAAAGGACCTGACATCCGGTCGAAAGATACCTCTTTCAACACTTTCTCTAAAACTAACTGAGGTAACTCTCGAGCAGACTTTAGAATTGGCAACGTAAAACCAAATCTAAAACCATCCAATAATAACTGAGCATCTTCCTGAATACCATAAACTTCGAACCATTTTAACATAGAGAACAACTTAATAAGAGAATAACCCTTTCCTAAACTAGCGGGATGAGGTAGAGAGTTTGGCGGCAGCATTGGCAGAGGATCTACAGTCCTTGGCGGGGTGAGTACCTCCACATTTAGTGCACGTGTGCTTGTATTTACAATTGGCCCCTCTATTACATCTGTAATTATTAAAGGAAAAACACTTTCCTTTATTTGCCGTAAAATTAAATCCTTTCGGTTGCTGGCTAAATTTCCGAAAGGACTCTGGGCCCTGTTTCGCATTCGTGATTCTCAGCCATATGCCGAGATCACTGTCAGAGAAGTCTATAGTCTTGGCCCCATCTTGATGTTTGCGGAAACGTTCATCGTAAGTTTTCCACATGCCTGCCTTAGAATTGGCGTACAAATCGTAGATAAGATGTAAGTATCTCAGAATAGCCATGTATTCAGTGGGTCTGGTTTCGAGATAGCACGCTGCAAAAGGGCAATACCCGCCTAACCAATTTGAAATCGACTTATATGCATCCTCGCCAACCCCACCTTTTGCCTTTGCTGCCGTCAAAGCCTCTTCACCTGCTTGTACCACAAGAAACATGTCCACATACTGGCCGCGCTTTATGCGCTCCCTAGTAGAAGCCCGCACATCCCAAGTTATGGTGGCGTTATCACACAATAAAGGGGGTGGACCTGGATGTTTTTTAACCTGAGACACCGCGCTAGTCTTCCCTTTTCCCTTAGCCTTAACCCTACCTTCTAATGTCTATTTTAATAATTTCATTACCTTAGCCAGCTTGATTTGCGACGCAGACGAATCAATGCTAGAACAGACACTAGCGTCGGAACCATCACCCCCCTCTGACACATGCACCTCCGCAGGCTCACTTGATTCGATGGCAGCAACAGAACCTGCCACTACTTGCTGAGACCCAGTAGCCATACCCTTAGAAGTGCTTGGAATCGGATCCACACCCATCGCTGATGTCGCCGGCCTATCAGGAACCAAAACAGCCGGACTTTCCAGACTTCTCTCCTAATCTGAAACCGGGAGAACATTAGGAAGAGCACCAAGAACTGCAACCCGGTCCCCCACACTCCTATCTCCTACTAAACAACCAACTCTATCTACTGCCACTTGTGTCTGCTGGGCCTGTGCAACAACCGAAGGAACCGGGTATGACCCGCTTTAAGAAGAAGACGCCCCCGATTGACCCCCACCTATGTTAAAGGGGGGCATTTGAAACTGTGCGGGATGAAAAGCCGGTACCAGGGAGAAATACAGCCAAGAACCCGTTGGAAAGTGGGCGGAGGGAATGGCCATTGCCTACCCTGACCTGAATTGACCGAGGGAGGGTTGATACTCTGACCTCCTGACATTGCTTGCGGGAATTGGTACGGAGCCGAACCTACCACCCCCGCACCAACAACCGAAACAGCAGCAGACCTGGCCCTAGCCCCCCGAAGCTGGTGTACCAGGGATAAAATTGACATACCATTTCTTGACTCTTGGACATCATGAGCGCAGTCAGCAACATAAAATTCACATTCTAACAGGAGACTTACCATCATAGACTGTGTTTATTAGATGCATTTTGAACTTTGAACTTTTTAATATTTTTTATGTTTTTCTACTTTTGAACTCTAACACAAAACCAATTCCTTTATTTTTAATTATTTCTAAGGAATATATATATATATTTTTTTTTCATCTTTTCTATTATTGTTTAATATCAAATAAAAATATAAATTTTTATATTCTAATACAACGTATCCTTGCTTGTTGTAGAGCGCGGTTAGCGCACGTTCTTGGAAAGTTGTAAGTAGTCCAAAAATTATGGTAAGCTTTGGTTTTACAGATAACAGGATTTAATATATAACAGAAGGAAAGCAGCGGAGGAAATGTGTGTATTGCATCATTTTTTACTTAGATTTTTTGGCATATAACATAAAATAGTTTTATAAAATGCATGCTTTAAAGAATGTAAAACATCATGTACAGAAGGATTGTGAATTGTTAAATTATACCGCAGCACTGGTAAGCAAGCATTTGTAGGATGGGACTTTTCACTGTACTCAGACAAGTTATAGAGGGTAACCTTTTGCCTACCAAAGAGTGCAGTATTAATGTAATCTCCAGTAATGCTAATGATCCTTGGGGACACGCTGACACTTAGTAAGCTCCAGGCCTCTTCCTGCAGATGAAATCAGATATATGTCAGCCACATCAAAGACAGTTATTGAGTTTTGGTTATACTTTGCCTGTGCTTATGTTTTATAAATAGAAGTTTTAGAATGAGTGATGTCAGGTTTGTGTGATCTGTAATGTGATTTGCTAAATATTTTTTTTCTCCGCTATATTTGTCCTTAATTCACAAAAACATTTCATTTATATGAAGTATGCCTTAAATCATTAAAGTTACATCAGTGACAGACTTGCATGACGTAACCAGACAAAATGATAATTTTATAGAAATCTAAATTTATTATTATAATGGAAATATGTGTACCCAAATTCACTGAGTAAATAAAGAGGTTTGCTTGTGACCAACTGTTTTAGTGAAATCAAAAGTAAAATTTGTTAGCTGCTTAGGTTTTGTAAAAGTAAATTATGATGTAGTAAATGATTAACTAATGACAATGGGCTGGATCCAGACCTTGTTAAGTGCATTAACTTAGTTACACCTGGGCTAAACCATGTTGAATTCAGAGGGAGTCAAGTTAATTGTACACTTTGCATGCAGGGATATATCTTTAAATTGCTTACTGCACACAGATACTGACCAGCTTTACTATCACACTGTTATTTAGACTTGGGATAGGAAACATCACCTCTCAACTCTAATACTGTTTGCAGCAGATGAAATATGACTCCCCTGAAATCAACATGGTTTAGCCCAGGTGTAACTAAGTTCATGCACTTAACAAGGTCTGGATCCAGCCCAATGACCTACACCTTGCTCGGGAATGATGGGATAGATAAAACTAGAGCACAGGTGTAGAATAACAGGCACATTACATGATTAGTACTAGAGAGAGTGTTTAACAGCAGCCTCTAGGGGCAGGTAGTAGAAATGTCCACAATATACACACAATATGAAACAATCTAGAACTGCCCCTAAAGGCAAAACCCGATATAGCTGTCCAGGGTGTGTTTGGGCTGTATTCACAGATCGGTATTTGCGGGGAGTCCCGTGTGTATTTTTAGGATTGGAGTAACTGTGCATGTGTAGTAACTTTACGCTATTTCCGTTACATTTACGCATGGAAGTCTATTAGGCACATGCTTGTGAAACGCACTTGGTTGAAATCCTTACGGACAAAGTTACGTGAAAGTGGGTGGGGGGAGGCATTTAAATGACGATTTGAGGGCGTGGTTAGCTACATATGCACGTACGTAAGTATTATACGCATGTCAATGCAAACATAAGATAAGATAAGGGTGCTCTATGGTGGTGGAAGTCGCCGTAAACCCGTCCAAGTGAGGGAAGATATATACACACACTGTTAGAGAACTGCTGGACTAGACTTTCATATTAGAAGAGTGATTCCAATTTTTTGCTCTTCTACTTCTACTCTTTTGAAAATATAAGAGATGACAGAAGTGTGAGGCAAAGTCACCCTTGTGCCAGGTGTGCCTCAATATCCATCAAAGACAATAATTGCAAACTGCCTAATGTAATTTCCTCCTGCAGCCCACAGACACATGGCTGTAGCTAAAAATTTCAGCGCCAGGGGCAAAATGAAACAAAATTTTGAATTAGAAACCAGTTTAACCTTTAACTTACTGGTGCCCTCGGTGGTACCTTTGGCTTTGCACCCTAGCAATAGCCCCTATCGCCAACCCCTAAAGAATAGAGCCTAGAGTCTGGTATAGAGAATGTGTTAAAGAAATGGCGCACTTCAAACTGTTAGCAAATTAATGAAATATTAATTATAAAGTGCTAAATATCAATGTGGGAGTATATAAATAAATAATAATAATAATAATAATAATAATAATAAGATGAAGAAGAATTAAGAAATTGGAAAATGTGGTTTGCTTAAGTCACTGAGTTCGTACGCTAGGAGATCTGTAGCATAACTGCTGCAGGCATGCTTAAGGCAGCACAGGGACTCAGTGAATAGCACTTGTGCTTCACTTGCACTGAGGTCATACGTTCGATTCCCAGATAGGCCTTATCTGTGCGGAGTTTGTATGTACTCCCCGTGCCTGCATTGGCTTCCTCCAGGTGCTCCGGTTTTCTCCCACGTGCCAAAAACATGCTGGTAGGTTAATTGTCTGCTGACCTGTGTGTGTCTATGTATGTATATATGTGTTAGGGAACCTAGAATGTACCCCCAATAGGGCAGGGACTGATGTGAATGTGAAATATTCTCTGCAAAGCGCTACATAATGTTATAGCACTATATAAAAACCTGTTAATAAATACATAATAAATAAGATTTAATTTTCTTAAAGAAGAATAAAAGAAACTTTGAACATTTAACTTGTATAGGCTGCTGCAGTACTTTGGCAATACTTTTGGCAATACTTTGTTCTGCACGGAAGAACTTTAGTACAAAGGGACTGGCACTTGTAATCTGCATGCCTATACCCCGCCAGACAGGCGGAGCTAGGCATGCTAATAATGTGCAGGGGAGGAGAGCAGAAATGGGGCATGTAATGTACTCCTCCATGCTTACTTACAGATCTCCATGCATACGTAAGTTGCACAGAGATCTGAATCTGGTCCTCTCTGTTTATGGGGGCCTTTGGCTCTTAACATAAGTATAACTCAACCTACTATTTTAAATGAGTATACTGCATAAAACATTTTTAACCCATGGTGGCTTACTCTTGTTCTCTGAAGCTCATGTACATGTATGGTGATAATGTAGAAGACGTCTTGCTGGAACATAAAATTCACTAAAGTACTGTAAAATTAACGCACACTGAATGCTAGTTTTCATTTATCATAAGACAAATACACTCAGCATAACTCAGCATAACCAAGATGATGACAGACGTCTTTATTTTGGTCAGAATACAGGTCAAATCCAGAAGAGAAGTGCCAAATCTCACGTACACATCAGCTTAAGAAAACTCTGCAGCCCCTCAACTCCACTTCCAAGAGACCCCAGGACTAATGAGCTTAAAACATGGTGGGTGTCATCATTAATCATACCACACACAGGGAGTTTAATTTTGCTCCTGTTAAATGAATTAAGCCTCTGCTTCTATATCAGTCTGCTGGAGTCTATATTATACAAGGTCACCTTTTCTTGTGACCCATGTTTTGTCTATATTGGTGCCACTTTGTCTGTTCACTGCAAAATGATTCTCACTTTTGTATGAGGGGGATTGGGGTTGGGGGATTATTAATTTATTGGTATCTGAAACCACACACTCACTGCACTTATCAAGGTGTCTCAAGGAGAATGTAGAAGTAAGCCCTTGAGCAAATACTGGACTGTTCTGTTCATTAACAGTTTATTAACTTTGAGGACTCACTGGTGGGGAACTGGTGACATTTGCAACAACCCGAGTGTGACCAGAATTTATTTAAACTGCTAAGTCTCCCATTAAAATACAATTTTCAGTACAGTGCTGCCAGTGCTAATAGGGCATCTAAACCATTTCAGTTGATTACAGTTTCATCATTGTAATAGATATTTCGCTGAGACACAAGGTGTAGTTCTTCTTAGTATGTTAAGTGCCAAATCAATTTCTGTGTCCAAAAATCAGTAAA
>WWET01002364.1:223400-238493 GCA_011038615.1 Limnodynastes dumerilii
GTGTGCCTGGTTTCCCATCTGGGCCGTTGAAGGTATATAACAGAGGCCCGCAGGCACCTCTGCACTGGTCCAGACAGGAGGCATCACACAGTTTCACTTTGCATCCACTGCTACGAGCTAATAATCTCCAAACATAAATATCTTTTTTTTCCTATAATGAATATTTAATTTTTTTCCCCTATTGTAATAATCCTTTCACAGCTGTTCCTTTATTTTATTCCAATTTCAGTCTAATTATATTTCAAAGTTGAACAATATAAGGACGCGCATGCAATAGATATCCCAGCCACCCTTATAATGCATCTATGTAGTAGGCTTATAATGAAGATTAATATCAACTAGTGGAGACAGAAAAAAATATGGCCGGGACTTATCACAACTGTGAGATTACAGCGCTCCCAATAATAGGATTACTTTATTCTGCAAACAATGTTCTGCTTTTAAATCAGATTTGGTCCCAGGAGAGCAGCGGAGCGTCGATGCACTGCTTATGCCGGTCTATTTGCTCCTCATAGACAAATGACTAATAATGAGATAAATGAGGACATTGTGCAGCAGGTCAGGATGACTGGTTACCAGCAGGAAGCAAACAAATTATTGACGTAAACTGTACAAAAGACACGTGACGTTTTATGTGCCTATAACGGAGAACGCTGAGTTGCGCAATCAGGGCCGGAGCTAGGTCTCTGGGCACCCTAGGCGAAGTTTGGCCAGCCTCC
Organism: Limnodynastes dumerilii; assembly: GCA_011038615.1. NCBI lineage: Eukaryota > Metazoa > Chordata > Amphibia > Anura > Limnodynastidae > Limnodynastes > Limnodynastes dumerilii. Next base: position 224,120 of record WWET01002364.1, read on the forward strand.
CCCTCTCCCCTTATATTCGCCCATTCATATGGCCCTTCAGGCCTCTATGCCCCCTTCACATTCCCCTTCAGGCCCCATAATAATCATGCTGCCCCCACCCCATAATAATAACTGCCCCCACCCCATAACAATCATGCTGCCCCCACCCCATAATTATCATCCTGCCCCCACCCCATAATAATCATGCTGCCCCCACCCCATAATTATCGTCCTGCCCCCACCCCAAAACAATCATCCTGCCCCCACCCCATAATAATCACTGCTCCCACCCCATAATAATCATCTTGCCCCCATCCCATACTAATCACCCTGCCTTCACCCCATAATAATCACTGCTCCCACCCCATACTAATCACCCTTCCCCCACCCTATAATAACCATACAGAACCCCCCATAGTCACCAATCACTTACCTGCTCCTAACTCCTCTGTGGCGCTCTCTCTCTCTGATGAATGACGCGTCATTGATCAGAGAGGAGATGCTGCGGAGGAGAGAGGCAGTTGACAGGTGCTGAGGTGAGTAAAGGGGGTGATGGAGCCTCATCTCTCCGTCACCCCCTTTACTCACCACAGCGCCGCAGCAGACTTACACAAAAGGTAGGTAAATGAAAGCAGAGACTGCTCCCGCCCCCCCTGGACCCGGTGCTCCAGGCGATCGCCTAAGATCGCCTAATGGTAGCGCCGGCCCTGATGACAACGTGAAAAAGTTTTTGGGAGATTTATTAAAATTCAAAAAACAAAGTAATCACATGTACATAAGTATTCACATACTTTGTTGATGCACCTTTGGCAGCAATTACAGCCTTAAGTCTTTTTGAATATGATGCCACAAGCTTGGCACACCTATCTTTGGCCAATTTCGCCCATTCCTCTTTGCAGCACCTCTCAAGCTCCAAGGAGTAACTGAGTTCAAGCACTTAACTAAGTCTGGATCCAGCCCATCATTGGTAATACTGAGGGTCGGAGACATGATGGTGGATCCTGGGGGGGACTGGAGACACTTTATGGAGAATACTTATGGGCTGGAGATGTGATGGAGGATACTGGGGAGCTGTAGATACATGATGGGGGACTGGAGACACTTGATGGAGGGTGCTGGAGACATGATGGGGAATACTGGAGGTGACTGGAGACACTTTATGGAGAATACTGAGGGGCTGGAGATGTGATGGAGGATACTGGGGTGCTGGAGATACATGATGGGGGACTGGAGACACATGATGGGGATGCTATGGGGCTGGACACTTGATGCGGAATACTGAAGGGCTGGAGACACGATGAGGGGATACTGGGGGGCTGGAGATATGATGGGGATACCGTGGGACTGGACACTTGATGGAGGATACTGGAGGGCTGGAGACATGATGGGGAATACTGAGGAGCTGGAGACATGATGGGGAATAGTGGGGAGACTGAAGAGACATGAAGGATACTGGGGGCTGGAGATATGATGGGGATACTGGGGGGCTGAAGATACATAATGGGTGATACTGGGGGGCTGGAGACAAGATGGGGGATACTTGGGGGCTGAAGAGATGATGGGGATATTGTGGGCTGGAGAGACATTATGGGGGATACTGGGAGCTGGGGAGATGAATGATAAAATATATAGTCACTATTGCTTGGCTGTTTTTAAGCTAGGAATTTTATAGCGTAGACTAGAAAACTGTCTGTATTTTATTGTGGTCACTATGATTTACTTTCTATAATTATTGTTATAAGATTGTTTTTTATGACGCTTCCTATAATCTAGGATGGTTACAGGTGTTAAATTGTAAACAGAAGGGCGCAAATGTAAAAAACAAAATTCTTTCTCATGGTTTTAGAGTCCTTCAGGTGCATTTTGGCAAATTCCAGGCGGCTGCCATGTGCTTTTTACTAAGAAGGCCTGATTGGTGGATTGCTGCAGAGATGGTTGTCCTTCTGGAAGGTTCTCCTCTCTCCACAGAGGAATGCTGTAGCTCTGACAGAGTGACCATCGGTTTCTTATTCACCTCCCTGACTAGGGCCCTTCTCCCCCAATCGCACAGTTTAGATGGCCATCCAGCTCTAGGAAGAGTCCTGGTGTTTCCGAACTTCTTCCATTTACGGATGATGGAGGCCACTGTGCTCATTGGGACCTTCAGAGCAGCAGATATTTTTCTGTACCATTTCCCAGATTTGTGCCTCGAGACAATTCTGTCTCGGAGGTCTACAGACAATTCCTTTGCTTGGTTTGTGCTCTGACATGCACTGTCAAGTGTGGGACCTTATATAGATAGATGTGTGCCTGGTGGACTCTTTAGCTGTAGGAGCATCTCAAGGATGATCAGTGGAAACAGGATGCTCAATTTTCATGGCAAAGGCTGTGAATTCTTCTGTACATGTGATTTTTTTTTTTTGTTTTTGATTTTTAATAAATTTGCCAAAAATCTCCCAAAAACTTTTTCATGTTGTCATTATGGGGTATTGTGTGTAGAATTTTAAATAAATCTATTCCATTTTAGAATAAGGGTGTAACATAACAAAATGTGGAAAAAGTGGCGCTGTAAATACTTTCCGGATGCACTATAACTGTACACTATGGGCTCTATTTTTCCACAGCTTCTAATTGGGAAAAAAAAAAGTTACCCCATGGGCCTGATCACATCATGCAGAAGGACCTTCTGCATGATGTGAACAGACCCTAAGCATTAAAGCTTAGCTCTCTCCAGAGCTTATTTATTTATTTTGTCCCAGTCTCCTTTGAGTGCCTCCAACACCAGCATTGAGATATATATATAGATATATATATACATACATACATACATACATACAGACAGACACATATACATAGAGATAGATAGATAGATAGATAGATAGATAGATAGATAGATAGATAGATAGATAGATAGATAGATAGATAGATAGAAAGTTTAGTGCCGGGGCAAAAAGGAAAAATGGCACTCCTTGACCCTGAAATACTCAGTGAGCAGCACTATATATATATATATATTTTTTTTTTTATTTTTTTTTTTTTATTATTATTTTATTTATTTATATATATTTTTTTCCCTATATTATAATTGTATGACAAGTGATGCTTGTAGGGTCGGACTGAGGCCCACCATATAGTCAATCGGTGCGGTCAAAGGGTCGGGGCCGGAGGGTGGCTGCATTAGTGATACTTGCAAATAAACTGTGTATCATCTGTTGCACAGACGGCTTCAAAAGCTCAGTGTGAAAAGTGTGCTATAATTCTCAGTTACAGACATATATACAAGGCAGAGAACATACTAGTGATGACCATACAAAAAGGACCACTTAAGATAATAGCAACTTCATCCTAGTTACCGCCACACAGTACAGACTATATCCTAGCTATTGCCATACCTTACATACTGCATCTTAGTTATCACCATATAATAAACATTACATTATAACTATCGCCATACATTACACATTGCATCCTAGTTATCACCATACAATACACATTGAATCCTAGTTATCGCCATACAATACACTTTCATCCTTGTTATAGCCATACAATATACATTGCATGTTAATAACATACAACAATAGTTTTATTTTGTCATTAGCAGTGTGGTCTACATATAGATGTTGTTTCTTAAACAAAGGGGCATTGGACTATTTATATTCATATTTGACTTTATAAACTCAGTAAATGACTACATAGAACATTTTTTTCTGTTTTCCTGCCTTCTTGTGTGCCTCTAGAGCCATCCAATCTCCCCCTCCATGTGTGTGTATCTATAGCCATCCAATTTCTCCTCTCCTTGGGCTAGCCTTTATGCCCCCTCCTTATGTGTGTCCATTTAGCCTTATTGTCCCTTCTTTTTGTGTGACCAATCAGTCTCAATACCTTATTAATGTCTTATTGTCCCCCTCTTTATTTGTATCCAGTCAACCTTATTCCCACCTGTTTGTCGAACCAGCCATTTTGCCCTCTTTCTGTGCCCAACCAGCCTAATTGCCTCTTTCTGTGTGTATAGTCAACCTTATTGTTGCCTCCTATTTGTCCAACCAGCCCTATAACCCCTCCTTCTGTGTCCAGTCAGCTTTATACCCCCTCCTCCTGTGTATCCAACCAGCCTTATTGTCCTTTTTTTTTTGTATCTAACCACTCTTTGTGTCCAGTCAGTATTATTGCTATCTTTTATGTGTGTGTCCATTCATCCTTATTGCCCCCTCCTTCTGTGTCCAATCTACTTATTGCCTCCTCCTTATGTGTCCAGCCAGTCTTATTGCCCCCTCTTTATTTGTGTCCAGTCAGCCTTATTGGCCCCTTCTTATATCTGTCCAGCCAGCCTTATTGCCTCTTTATGTGTATACTGTCAGCCTGATCGCCCCCTCCTTCTGTGTCCAGCCAGCCTCATTTCCGCCTTTTTATTTTTTTCCAGCCTTATTGACCTATTTCTGTGTCCAGTCAGCTTTATAGCCCCCTTCCTGTGTATTCAACCAGCCTTATTGCCCCCACCTTCTGTGTCCAACCAGCCTTATTGCCCCCTCTTTGTATCTAGCCAATCTTATTGCCACCTCTTTATTTGTGTCCGTCCAGCCAGCCTTATACCCTCTCTGTCTTTGTGTCCAACCAGCATTTTTTTTGCCCCTAAGACGCTGACGTCTTATGAACAGAGGCACAGCTGTGCACACAGCCAGCTCTGTACATGCAAAGTGCAAGAGCGCTCCGCTCTCCGAAGGTAAGTTTTTTTAATTTATTTTTTATTTGAAATCACAGGCGGCGGGGGGCACGTGCCCCCCCTTAATACGGCACTGTTGACAGCCCTTTAAGCACAAACTTTGCTTAAGTCCCCTTCTGGTCCCTAAATCTGTATCAGGTCCATACTGTGGTTATAAATTAAACATGAAAGATTTTGCCTACTTTACCAGATTTAGGGTAGTTACACATTTCATATAATACAGGTTGTTCAAACATACCATCCCATACAAGATAGGTTAATGTAGACTGAGAGCGGGATTTATGTGAATCAGTATAGGTCTTATTTTGTCTAAGTTTTACCTTTTAAAACTATATTTGACAATAGAACCAAACTTAGTATTACCATCTGTAGTAATTAGCTATCATGCTAATTAAATGTCACATCAGGGCACATAGGGTCCTGATTTGTGGTAATTGTCCTGTCTGTTACAAAGTCAGTATTTTGATGTCATTTTTTATTTTTTAGTCCCGAATTGAAAAACACTGTGCATGTGTCACCCGGTCAGGTATGGTTGAACTTTTTCTTTATTTCTTTAATATTATTATTATTGTTTATTTCTTTATGTTTTACTTATATTATATCAATATTATATCATTTTTTTTTGTTTTATTATTTATAGAAGAATGGGCCAGCGAACACCACCAATGTGTATATGGATCGCCATGGAAACGGCAGTTTTTCATGGTGATCAATTGTTTGTAAATATGAAAGACTTCATTTTAATGTGGTTATGCCTGTTTTCACATGAAAAAGGGCAATTCCGCTTTAAAAAAGAAATGAAAAGGGCTTTTTAAATAGAGCATTGTGTGTGATGTTTATTGGGATGGGTACACTCTTTTAATACTTTGCACTGTTTATAAGTTAATATTCTGGATGTTGTAGTATTATGGGTCATTGATGTTTGTATTGACAGGTATATGCTAGTAAATTATTTGCAGGTTATAATTACATAGCAGACAATCTGTCTCTCACATGTAGTAAACCTGATAGTTCAAATAACAATTATAGTCAATTGAGAGCCAAGAATTATTGCTTATTTTCTGATCACACAAAATACATTTTTACACTTATTCTAAGGTAGTTGTTGTGACAAACTTGTCAATTCTTTTAGAAGGTCAGTCAGTCTCTCAGATTTCAGGCAGCACTCCCTGGGCTGCCTTGTAGCATGTCATTGTAGCTTCATGCACCTGCTTTGCAATGTTAATAATCAGGCTATTCGGGCCACATTTGTTGATACAGTTAACAGCAGTATGTTTCATCAACCCCCCTATATCCCCAGACACCCCCCAAAGCCAATACCAGACACAACTATTTCATTTTGCCATTACCATTTTTGCCATTTTTGAAGTGTTAAGCTGTACATTAAAATGATGGAATGAACCCTTTTATTTATTTTTATTTATAATTTTTATTTTAACCTATATTATTAACAGTATAAGGTGGTAAAGCTAATGTAATACTTTCTGTGATGGTCAATTGGTTACACTTATTATTACAACAAATGTGAATCCAATGATGATGAATCGGTTCCATTACTCCAATGTTGCAGCGCTCAGAGCTCTGAGAGCAGTGGTATTATGGATCCGATGCCGGATGCCCAGTGGATCTAGACTTCTGTGCAGACAGGAAGAGGCCACTGCCCTTGCTAGTACAGAGATACTATATAGTACAATATTTAGGGTAGGGGTGAAATTTAGTATCTCCGTTTTAGCAAGAAGTGTCTCACTTTATATGAAGTCTTGCAGAATTTAAGATAGTACAGGGGGCACTTATCACACCTTTCACTGTACTATCTGCATATCCACAACCTACGTAGTGAAATTGCTCTATGCTTCTTGCCCACTGCAGCTCCAGGGGGCTGGGAATGTGGCACTTTCACATAGGCTTTATCAAAAAGTGCGCAATTTTCAATCCTAGTGAAAGTCTGGGTCTGGTTCAATATTATTGGTAGACATGCCACTGTTCTAAACCTCTTTACTCTAGTAAAAAGCAATATGGTTATTCATTAAGGTGAAAAAAAAAGTATTATGCGCAATGGACCAGATCCAGACCTACATACGGAAGTGATTTTACGCAAGTTGCTAGCGTAATTTCGGATGTTTGTACGTTCTGCACATGCGCACGACAGATGTTACAACACGTAACTCTGGGAGGCCGTAACACTGTAGTAACTATGTACGAAGGGGCGTGCCAAAAATATGCTAGCCGTAACTACGCTCGAACGCATTGGAGGCAGAGTGATGCATTTAAATCGTACAGTATGGGCTGGGTCAGGCAGTTACGTCCGTCAGGATGCTACATACATGCTCGGTTACGCTTTGAAAAGTAAAGATAGGGTTTGGCAAGCGTAAAACTGCAAAAGTCCGTCCGTCCGAAGGGAGTGTCTGGGGGAGTGCATAATAGCTACGACAGCGTAACTACGCTACACTAGCAAACGTAACACGCATGTAGGTCTTTATCTGGCCCAATATCACCACAACTAGACATTTTCTTTCATGGTCACTTCTAACTTTTGCTAAGTGGTTTACCTATAACAAGGCAACAGCAGGCAAGGAATAAAACTCAAATATCAATTTAAAAATTAAGATTATATTGACACAAAATTCTAATTCTAATTAGAATGTACCACTAAATGTCAACGGACTATATCAAAGATAACACATGCACAGCCAACTGATAAATGATATATAGGAGCTAGTAGTGCATAGTAAAACCATAGAAATATTACTACATTTATGTGCGTATTGGCTTTTTTCTTTTAGAATTCAAATCAACTATGGTCTTACACACTACATCAGTGTCTGTGTACCTGTGTCAGTGTGACAGAGGGCCTGATTCAGAGATTGAAAATAAGAACTTAAAGTTACACCTGGGCTAAACCATGTTGATTTCAGGGGAGTCAAATTTCATTTGTTGCAACAGTATTATAGTTAAAAGGTGATGTTTCCCAGCTCAAGTCTAATTAGCAGTTTAAAAGTGAAGCTGATCGGGTATCCGTGTGCAATAAGTAAAAGCAAAGCATTCTCCCCTGAAATCAACATGGTTTTGCCCAGGTGTAACTTTAAGTTCTTATTTTCAGCCTCTGAATCAGGCCCAGGATCACTGGCTGGCATCCACTGAGACACAAATATTTAGCTGGTATTTTTTCCGCAGGGCTGGATTAGTTCTTGGGATAACAAGACCCTGGTATGGGGAAAGTTCCCATAGACACTAGAGTGTATTTAGTATGAAAATAAGTAGGTCAGGTATAAAACAGACACGTGCTAGGGTGATTACAGCACAGCAAATATGCAGCTAAAAATCTCTTATGTGAGATAACTTACTGACACGGGGTGGAAAGCATTTTACAATTACAGCTCATGTTTTTACAGAATGTTTTGGATATATTGCTATTGACTTTCAAAATGCCTTTTTTTAAGCTTTGTCTTTATTAAGATAAGGCAAACCAGCACCACAGAAAATGAGGGATAACAACATGTTCCCACAATTGTACTGTATATGATATAACATTATAAATAAAATAATTATGAAGACATAAGTAACAATTAAGCAAATGCTGTACACATCAGAGAAATAGTTGTAAACTAAGCAATAAAGAAAGGCATACATCCCAACTTTACTGCAGTCTGAACCAGTGCTCGAAGTGGAAATTTAGAAGTGGGGGTATGGAAATTTCAGTACCAGATGTGTCTTGAGTTTGGCAAAGTAAACAGGTCAACAATGAGTAATCACATTGGGCCTTGAGCGTACCAGCTTCGTAACAACACTTCGTAACAATGCTCAAGGGGGTGTGCCTGCCATACGAAATCCGTAATTACGAAACGAGGGCGGGTGAGGCATTTAAATCGTAGAGACGCCCACGGTTACAAACAGAAAAGTTAGGGTAGGCTTTGCTGGGCGTAAAAAAGCAAAACTAGGTACGACCAAGGGGAGTTCCTTTGGGAGTGCATCGTAGGTATGCCGGCGTAAATACGCTACGCACATGAGCGTTTCATGAGTATAGGTCTGGATTAGGCCCATTGTGTACATGTCATGTGGGTCATGATTTCTACACTGATGCTTCATGTTTACTTAAATCCTCTGGTTACCGCTTGGGAAAAACAATGATAGCCCCCCACGTTTCTAGGGGTGGGCAAGCCTTATTATCCCCTCCTTCTGTTTGTCCAACCAACCTTATTGCCCCCCTCCTTTTGTGTTGCCAGTCAGTCTTATTGCCCCCTCTTTGTCCAGCCAGTCTTATAGCCCCCTCTTTATGAATGTGCACACAGGCTTATTGCCCCTCTTTCGGTGTGCAGCCAGCCTTATTGCCCACCTCTTTACTTGTGTCCAGTCACCCTTCTGTTTGTTTGTCCAACCAGCATTATTGCCCCTACTTTTGTGTGCCCAGCCAGCCTTATTGTCCCCTCCTTCTTTGTCCAACAAGCCTTATTGCCCCCTCTTTATTTGTGGCCAGTCACCCTTATTGTCCCCCCTTCTGTTTGTTTGTCCATGTTATGACACCAATGCAAGGAGTAGCAAGTAAACAATGTAATGGTACCCCGGGCTTACCCCGACAGGGAACCGGGGTGACCAAAAAAGAGATAAGGGAGAAACAGGTAACTCACCGGTTTGTAGAGCCTGATTTCCGTCTGAGTATTCGCTAGAGCCCCTGATGGTGGGAATAGACTGGAGCTGGTGGGACTTCATCAGGATATGCACCTTCAGAGAAAACCCGGCAGAAGAATAGAAAATACAGATAGAATAAGACAGAGCGAGCGTTGAAAGAGGAGTAAATGGGAGGAGTCAGGTCAGCAGAATATGACCTGAGACAAACAACAAGCAACAGATAACAATGACACCAGACCGAAGAAAGGAACACAGGACAGACCAGACGGACACAACGAACGGAGGGGCGCAATCACACTCACACTCAGACCAAAGGAAATCCCCTAAGGGATACAATTACTTGCACACAGGAGAGCAAGGGGTAAAACACAAAGGATCAACAACAGTAAGGGTAAGATATGGGAAGTGACACAAGAGGTACACAGGCAGGAACCAGGCAGGGCAGATATGGGACACTCAAAAATCACAGAAGAGACAAGAAGGCACAAGGCAAAGAGAGCTGGCTATATAAGCTGAACAGGAGCTATAACCGGCGTTGAGGAGAGTGCAGAGTGACTATAAAAAGACAGAGATGGCCAATCAGGCTGGGAGAATAGCGCGCTAAAGGATCTGACAGGCGGGCGATAGCGCGCCGATCTGGCAGGCGGGCGTCCAGGTTGCTAGGAAACGTCCTGGACGCCAGCCCGTCAGTACAGAGGTAAACACAAGTCAGTTGTACTGACAGAGAGGCTTGGAGCGCAGAGAGGAGGCAGCGGGGATAGGAACCGGGAAGTAACTGTCAGACAGAGAGGAGGAGTCCCCTGAGGCTCCGACGGACCAGCTGGGAGCAGACAGCATGCGACGGCAGGGAGAGGGGGCAGGGGTAAGCGCGCAGACCGTGACAGTCCAACCAGCATTATTGCCCCTACTTTTGTGTGCCCAGCCAGCCTTATTGCCCCCTCTTTCTGTGTCCAGCCAGCCTCATTGCCACCTCTTTCTTTGTGTCCATTCAGCGTTATTGTCCCCTCTTGTTTGTCCAAACAGTCTTATTGCCGCCTCTCTATTTAGTAGTACGGTGGTATGGCATGTCTGCACTTCTGCGAGCCCGCAATGAGTAAAATTACAGAGGACCGTATTCACGGATCCGTTTTCAGGTGGAGTTGCATGCGTATTTTTAGGTACGTTTTAACTACGAATGCGTATTAATTTTATTTACGTAAGTTATGTTGAATATACGCATATAAGTGCTTTAGGCATGGACATGTGAATCACACTTGAGGACATACGTACGGATGGGCGGTGTAGAAATACGTACTTAAAAATTTACATGAAAGTGGGTGGGGGGAGGCATTTAAATGAGCGCTTGAGGGCGCGGCTATACTGAATCGCACGTAAGTGCACACTTAAAGATCAGAGTGGTCTATGGAGGTGTAAGTCTACGATTGCACGGCCGGGAGAGGGGAGTGTCGTGAGTGTTGGTGGGTGTTGCCTTGCTACGTGCATGCGTAAAAAACGGATCTCTGAATACGGCTTAAAATTCTTAAAATCTTAAAATTCTATGAGTAGCTGTATTCTTACTCAGAGCCGACTCACAGAAGTGGTGGTATGCTATACCGCTGTATACTGTCCCACTTCGAGCACTGGTCTGAACCCTATTGGTCTGCCAACGAATAGGATTGTTATAAGACATACCACCGATAATCACCTGTGTGAATAGGATTTCCTAAACATTGCCACGGAGTAGCCCTGGGACATCGGACTGTAAGACTGTAACAAATAACTAAGGTGGTTAAATGGATCCCGGCTTTAAACATACCTATGAATGTTGGACACGTTCTAAACTGGTTTATGCCCAGAAAACCCAGCAATTGAATATCGGTGATCCATTGCAAGGCTGGGCTACTTGGATCTTATCATTGGGATCATTAAGAGGTTGAGAGTATAGAGGTGATATGACAGTGGTCAATATTAGAGTACTGTCACGCTCAGTGGCAGACGCCACCACATTTACCTGACCAGGAGCCATCTGTCAGCAGCTCTCCCACGTCATGCCCGCTCTCCAGCCCTCCAGAGGTGCCACTCCCAGTAGTGGTAGCCTTCTGCACAGTGTCCATTGCAGCATGTAAGCAGCATAGTGTCTGGGAATTGGGTACCTGCATCACTATCCTCTGGTGCATGGACTTCGACATCTTGCCTCCTGTTGTGATTCACAGCAGCCACTCAGATACTACCTCTGCAGCACATATGATCCCTCCAGCCAATCCGTGCACTGATTCCTCAGTGCCAGAACAAGCAAGGTGTCTGGTTCTCTTGTGTGTTTACTTGTTACCTGCTTCCTGAATCTCTAAGCAGTATCAAGCCTGCTTTTCCAAGCTCAGCTGCTTTTCTAATCTAGCCTACTTTCAAAGCCCAGCTGCATTAACCCTGCATTGCCAGCTAAGTTGGATCAAGCCTGCTTTCCAAGCTCAGCTGCATTAACCCTGCCTTGCCAGCTAAGTTGGATCAAGCCTGCTTTCCAAGTCCAGCTCCGTTAACCCTGCTTTGCCTTCTAAGCAGTATCAAGCCTGCTTTTCCAAGCTCAGCTGCTTCTCTAATCAAGCCTGCTTTCCAAGCCCAGCTGCATTAACCCTACAGTTACCAGCTTACCTGCACTACAGCTACCAGCTTATCTGCACTACAGCTACCAGCTTACCTGCACTACAGCTACCAGTTTACCTGCACTACTGCTACCAGCCTGACTACTCTCCAGCAGTCCGCTGTCCAGTCTCTGGAGCAATCCAGTCCAGCAGTCCGCCGTCCAGTCTAGTCTCTGGAGCAATCCAGTCCAGTCCGCTGTCCAGTCCAGTCTCTGGAGCAATCCACCAGTCCGCTGTACCATCCTGGTTCACCTAGTTCCGCCTACCTCCTATGCACAAGCACTGCCTCCCAGCTCCCTCTACGGTGCCAGTCGTCCTACACGCCCCTCTGAATCTGCTGCTGATGCCAATCATAACCAGAACGTGACAAGTACGTTTCACAAACTTAAATTATTGAACATATGCTTTTAAGTTTTTTTTTTAAATATTATCATATGTTGTATTTTAAATGACTTATGGGTTTCATTGTCTTGTTGCACAGATAAGGATACTTAGGTCCGGACCCTCTGGCCAGACAGTATCCATATATGTAGTGTGCGTTTGAATTTTTAAACAAATAAAATAAAATATTTATGCAATTTTAAGACATTAGGTGATTCTCTTTTTTTCATTGAGTCAAGAGGTGCTTCTTACTTTGTCTCTGGTAAAATATGTTCAATTGTCTTCACAATTTCAGTTAAGTGCGCAGACCACTTACCAACATACTGTAACTCTTATCAACCCACACAACTCCATTTTGCTTAAGTTACTCAGGGCCACACATTGCTGCCTTTGCAGGAACACCCCTGACCTTCCCAACAGCCCAATCACTCACCCATTAAGTAAGTGACAAGTAAAAAGTGTAAGAATTCAAGCACCTGTAATAGGGGAAGTTGTTGCCCTCCAGACAAAGGAAATGCCATGTAGTGTATGAAAAACATTGCTTTAAATTATTTTTTTTATCCATCGCGGTCTCCAGCCAGTCCAAAGGGGGTTCACCTGGGTTATTCCACACTTAAAATATAGCATTTTTACCTGCTGCACTAATAGTAAGCAGTAAGCATTTACCTCCTCCACAAACCTTTTGTTCTCTTGGTACGATGCCCAGGATTGTCCATTCAGGTGTGATCATTATATGAGTGAATCTGTGGCATATTTGCAGCCAAAAGCATCTGACACTTCCAGAAGCAGTGAAACAGACCAGCATTTGGTTCCCTACATTTGCGTAATTTGGAATCAGAGATTCCAAGGGCACAGCTACTACGAAGCGTCAAGTATGTCCTGGCTCATAAAGAGTTTTACATAACAGCTAGTGGGGAATATAGATCTAAAAGAGTCCAGGGATCTAAGGAGAACCTCAGTAGTAAGATGTGTAAAATCTATACGCCAGTAAGAAAGGCCCCCTTGACATTGACTAGGGTGTCATTTAAGATAGTTGTTCCAATCATTGGCTGAGAAACAGCTTAGAACTGGAGTCTGGAGAAAAGCAAAAGCTCTTAAAACTCAGATTGCCCCACCAATCTGCCCCAGTGAATCTGGTCCACTATTTCTCACGCACTCCTACTCCTCTGCTTTGTCCACATGTGTACCAGAAAGGGAACATACAAGAAATAAATTCATAGTGGCGAATAGTAGAATTGCAGGTGTCCGGACCAAAAAGGAGATCTACAAATACTACAAAATTCCACCTGTCTCCTTTCCCTGCGCGCGGCTCCTGGCTACAGATTTCTTTACTATTGCCATAGCAATAGAAAAAAAATCTGCCCAATCAGGTGTCTTTGGAAAGGACCTAGGTGTCTTTGGTGTCACACCGACACCAGTCCTGTGTCAGACCTGGGAAAACCCTTCTTTTTTCCTGGGTCTGAATCTTGGGTCATTAGACCTGGGTCGTTAAAAAAGGAATGTTTCACATCACCACCAAATACCTGGGTTTTTGCCGAGACCCAGGTATTTGGTGGTGATGTGAAAGGGGTATTAAAATACACAAAATGGTGGTTACTCAGATCAATTTATAGGTAAATGCAAACCGGTACATTTAAGGCAGGGGGAATCTGCTAGCAACAGAAACACTGACATAAACCAGTAACAAACTACACCATTCTATCTGTAAAATAAAACAGAGAAACTTGTGTTACACATATTTGTAAATATATAATAAGCCACCAGCCACATTCAAGGCCTTTCTGCAATGGTGGTCCTAACTCTAACAATGAAAGTCCCAATGTTGGGTCATATATTTATGTTTTTAAATTAAGAGCTAACTTACCTTAGGTGGCACCCTTTAAAGCATCCAAAACAGTTGCTGTGGAACAACACCCCATCTCAACTTCTGATCCTTGACATGCTTCCAAACAAAATACACAAAATGGTGGCAATGGGGTAATCTGCTAGCAACAGAAACATAGGAAAGAAAACATTTTACAGATAGAATATAGTAAAGTATAGTTTTTAATGGCAGTGTGCTGGGGATTTACTT
>WWET01002365.1:13450-36849 GCA_011038615.1 Limnodynastes dumerilii
GTGACGGCGGCCGTAGCTCTCCTCCAGCGCCCACACCAGCAGTCCATTTCTTCCCCCTTCTAATGTCTTCTGTTAGTCCCTTCCGCCCACTTAGTCTGTTAGTTCACTTGAGCAGGACCCTCTGTCCTAGTGTTGTCTCCTCCTCCACCACCACCACTCTCCCTTTCCTCCATACCCTCTTATCTCCCTTTGATACCCCTTACCCCCTCCCCACCTGGTGGGTCCCTCTCTACCACTCATTGTACTCTGTATATTATGTGATTTTTTTTTCATATTCGTATTAAGTTGTATAATTTAATATCCTGTCCATTTCCACCCTGTATGTCTGTACTGCATTTTGATGTTCTTTGTACGGCGCTGCGGACACTTTGTGGTGCATTATAAATAAACGATAGTCTTGGATGCGAAAGTGAGAGGTAGTTATCAAGATGGAATTGAGGTGGCGGTTACCAACAGAGTGGAGGGGTCAGGAGGACATGTGGATGGAGCTACGGGAGGTGACAACTGTCAGGATTTGGGTTAAAATATTTCCACACAGAGAAGGTGGATTTCTTTTTTTCTTTGGAAAATTACGACAATGTGGTTATCACTGGCACAGATTGTTGCCATTGGTGTTTCTTCGATACAATCAAAATTATCCTCCACATTTTTATCAGCTTGTAGCTGTACAACACCATCATCATCATTATTATCATTAATAGTGTGATATCCGCAATGATCTTCCTCATGCTGTTGCACAACAGCATCTTCTATGTCTAAGCTGGCAGCATCACTACTTCTTATCCATGGACTATTTTTAATAGTACATGTTAAAGAAGAAATATGACTGCCAACATCAGCACTAGTAGTGGGAATCTCATGTTCTGTAGACTGGTCCATTATAGATTAACAGGAAGAAAAAAAAAAAACAGGAGAATTGCAGATTACTACAGATGGGTTTAGGGGCTGATTCAGCGCTACTCTTTTACCTTTTTTTAGGCTTAATTGTAGACCTTGGTAATACCATGTTGAACTGCAAGGGGAGGCAATTTTAAATTGTAAAAACAGAATTAGAATTGAGAAGTGAAGTTTCTTAGCTCAACTCTAATTTATAGATTAAACTTAAAGCTATGCAGTATGTGAGTTCTATATGCAAAAGTAAAGTATTTTCCCTGCATGCATTAGATTTATGATGAACTAAAACCCCTTATTTTGTAAAATGCTTTAGCCGAGCTGTACACTTACCCTTGCTCCCAAACTCTGAATCAGAGAGAGTGTGTGTGTGTGACAATGAAAAATGCAATATTAGTCATTATCAATGACAAGAAAAATTAAGTGACACAATTTTTTTTTTTTTACAGTTGTAAGTCAGAGGTCTACAGCTAAAGTGGGTGTGAGTTTTTCGAAAGGGCCAGCCAGTTGCGAACTGGCTGGGAAATCGATTACTTTTGCCGCATAGAGGAGAAGCAATTGATCGACAGAAGAAAGCAGATCCTACAGCAAATAGGGAGTATGAATGTAACCCCAATTCTTACCCTAACTCTCTCTTTTCCGTTGCCTGACCTTAAGATTCCCCTCCCCACAGCGTAACCCTAAGACGTCCCAAACCGCAGACTGACCCTAAGACGCCAAAAATAATATAGGAGTATGCTGCGCTTGTGTACCTGCTGTGTGCAGCCTAGGAGTGCAAAACAGGAAAATGGGTAATCCCAGAAAGTCAAATATTATCAAGCCAAAGTAAAAGTTACTCTTGGCGCTCAATTACCCAAGGACCCCCTTATATACTAACACAAATCTACTAAAACAGATATAGAATGCAGTAGAATTTGTATAAAAATTTTAATAGGAAAATAAGATTAAAAAGGAGATGATTTATTTAAAAAAAAAAAATCTAAATGTATCATGAATTCTCAGGGTTTGATAAAAATAAATGTAAACGTTAATATAAATTAAATATCGATAGGGGAATCAGTCAAAACAAATGAACTCATAAATAAACAGACCCTGCTATATCCCGTATTTTTCAGACCAAAAGACACACCTGACCATAAGACGCACCTAGTTTTTAGAGGAGGAAAACAGGGAAAAAAATATTTTGAACCAAATAGTGTCCAGCACCCATCATGTCCAGTACCCATCAGCCCCCATCATGTCCAGCACCCATTATGTCCAGCACCCATCAGCCCCCATCATGTCCAGCACCCAGCATCACCCATCATGTCCAGTACCCATCAGCCCCCATCATGTCCAGCACCCAGCTACAGTACAAAATACTTAAAAAATACTTACTTGCACTGTAGTCCCCGTTCTGCCGTCTCCTGCTTCTCCTCTGCGGGCTTCTCTGACGCTGATGTGATTGCTTTCACAGCAGCGTTCATTACGCTGCTGACTGTCAGGGAGCAGGGGGATGAGTGCCTGGATGCACCGCACCCCCCCGTGGAGCGGGTCCCAGCGGACCCGTTCATACATCAAGGTAAGTATTCGGACCATAAGACGCACACACTTTTTCCCCTACTTTTTTGGGGGGGAAAAGTGCGTTTTATGGTCCGAAAAATACGGTAAATACTACAATTCATAAGTAGTTCATAAAGTTAAATAGACTCAATAGTAAAGATGAAGTAAGCAGTTCACTTTAGGATTCATATAAAGCATTAGAGTAATATAACCTCACTATTGGAGAGTAGACATATTAGAGGATAGAGAAGGTATATTTACCTTTGATGGTTGTAGTCAGTGAAAATTCTAGTCCAGGATATATACACACAACACAGGTAATGTTTTTGTTCTATGCTTATTCAATCAATTCACTTTATTATGAGGGAATGACTGGAGGCTCTTTGTCACATAAGGGTGTGTGAATTCTCTTATGCCCCCTGGAGGTATTTAAGTATAAAGATGCATATATACATTGGGCTGGATCCAGACTTAAGTACTTAAAATTAGTTACTTCTGGGCTAAACCATGTTGATTGCAGGGGAGTCATATTTCATCTGCTGCAAACATTTTTAGAGTAGAGAGGTGATGTTTCCTATCCCAAGTCTAAATAACAGTGTGATAGTAAAGCTGGTCAGTATCTATGTGCAGTAAGCAATTCAAAGATACATCCCAGCATGCAGAGAATACAACTAACTTGACTCCCCCTGCAATCAACATGGTGTAGCCCTGAACTAACTAATTTCAAGCACTTAAGTCTGGATCCAGCCCATTATCTATAAATCCAGTCCATTTTATTGTATATTTTCCCAAAACTCATTAGCATTTTTTTTTTTTACGGTTTCCATTTACTACCTGACTCACCTCACCCTCTTAGAATAGGAATAGACATTTTGCAGAGCCAGGAAGCCATTCTTCTCACCTGAGATACGCCCTGTTTTTCATTTGAAGGTAATGGCCTGGCCACTATCTTCTACTATTTTAAACTTATGTTTGAGTAAATTTACTGCAATGAAATAGTCTTGTTTCCAAAAACAGATATCAAAACAACAAATCGCAAATTATATGAAATTATAACAATTGGTAAGAAAATAATTTCCCCTATCACAATTAACCTACCAATGCTGGTAACTTTTTAACCGTTGAAGTTAAATAAAAACCCAGTATTAACATTTGAACTAATCAAAATCTACTGCACCTTTACTATAAGCTTTTTTTTATTTATCTAGAGAGGCGATACCAACAGTAAATTAAATGAGTAATAGTTTGATACTACAATAAGGTGGGAATGTCTCATTTTTATTTACAAATTATGTAAGTCAGAATATTTTTTTCACAAGATACCTTGAATGATAAAATAGTAAACAAAATATATAGATCAATAACTGCGCCCCACATTTTTGTGGTTAAAGCTTCTTTCCACTTGAAAAAATATATAAATGTAGTGATGTGATATCATGTATCTCAAACATTATTTTCTATTAAAAAATGAAAGCCAATAAAGAAACAGAAAGTTTATTCCAAGTCAACTATTCTGCATTAATGTTTACACAAATACATTTGTAAAAATATAAAGGAAATAAGTTTCATTCTTTGTAGAACACAGTGAAAAGATACTTTAATTGTTTAAAATTTGCAAAACACTTTTTTTGTTAGTATGTACAATATATTTTGAACATAATTACTAGCTACACATTCACAAGTGATCTTGCGTTGTTTAATTCAAAACGCACCATGGAGTCTTATGCAAATCACAGTCCAGCAGCACATTCAGCACAGTACATGGTGCTCCACCAATGGTCAATTCAGAACGAGATTCCACACGATACTGGACACTGTGTAGTCCGCCATCATGGTCCACTTTAAACTGCTCCTGCTTTTGAGCAGCAACTCTCTTCTGATCTCGCTTCCGCCATGCAGGATCATGAATATGGCGAAAGGTTTGGTATCCTGTGGTGATTCCAGCTGGTCGTTGAAGCTGCAACCCGGCTACTTTAATCCTACGGTAAAACTCATCGTCTTCACGGCCCCATCCCCAAAACCGATTGGACATTCCATTGCACAAGTCATAATGCTGTTTGGTTAGCAGAAGAATGCCACCAACAAAGGTCTTGTAATGATACAATGGGTGAAGTTCAGGAGAAGAAACGTGGAAGGGACCCTTTTCTGGATATCCATAGTCTAGATCTGGGTTAAGAGGTAGCAGGTCAACATCATGCATAGCAATATAGTCTGTATCATTGCCGCTCTCTAAAAAGCCCACATTTATTAGAGAAGCCCTGTTGAACCTGAAATGATCCACCTGATTGATGACAAATATATGATGGCGGATTTCCTTCTCATTCAGATAGTGGTGCATGTGGGGAACAAAGCTAAGGAGCTCCTCAAACCGTTCTCTAAAGGGGACTAGCAAAGCCAACTGGTGATCATTCATGATCCTTGTAGCAGGTTGTGATTGCAGCCTGGAGGAAATGCTTTCTTCCTTTTTCTCCTCAGTATAGTTGAGTTTCAACCAAAGAACAGATACAAGCAGCATGCAGCTCAGACTGAAAATACTGCATTTCCTAACAAGTATCCAAAGAACAAGACCTGGCCAAGTCTCCTTTCTGAAATGCAATGCTGGCTTCCTCCATGTCAGGAACATCTCTGCTTCTACACAGCTTAGTAGCACTAGACTCTTGGAAAATCAACTTGTCATGTCACTAAGCATCTGGCTAAAGGCAGAATAGCATGAGTTATATAGTAGCAAGGACAGAAGAGGGAGGGGACAAGTAATTGTTTTGTCTCATTGTCCTTTGTTACTGTTGCCAGTTCCAGTAATTAGTTTTGTTTACTAAAAAGTACTGACAATCAGGAGATGAAGTTTGAATAACTACAACCCATGCTATTTTCTTTATCTTATTAGGGTGTGGGAAGTAAAGGGGGCTGATAGCACACCATAAACACAATGGGAGTGTGTGCATGACCCACTGGTAACATCCCTCCCTCTCTATTATCAATTCTTCCAAACTTATTACCATTTCTTTAGAACAATGTTGTTAGCCACCCAGTCTTTATCCCACTATCTTAACTGTATATGAAATGATGCATCTCAATTGTAATACAAACACATTTCACATTCCCATAGAAAGTTACATACTATTCATTAATCTGGATCAATACATTTAAAAAAAAAATGGATCAGTGCATTGGGATATATTTCATACAATATTATTTTTTCCTTTAGACTCACAGAGGTCAATTTATAAAAGATGTTCAAATAAAATCAGCAAAATAGATCTGAACACATGGAAAGAGGGCGAGGGGGCGAGCGAGAGAGAGAGGGCGAGCGAGAGAGAGAGGGCGAGCGAGAGAGAGAGGGCGAGCGAGAGAGAGAGGGCGAGCGAGAGAGAGAGGGCGAGCGAGAGAGAGAGGGCGAGCGAGAGAGAGAGGGCGAGCGAGAGAGAGAGGGCGAGCGAGAGAGAGAGGGCGAGCGAGAGAGAGAGGGCGAGCGAGAGAGAGAGGGCGAGCGAGAGAGAGAGGGCGAGCGAGAGAGAGAGGGCGAGCGAGAGAGAGAGGGCGAGCGAGAGAGAGAGGGCGAGCGAGAGAGAGAGGGCGAGCGAGAGAGAGAGGGCGAGCGAGAGAGAGAGGGCGAGCGAGAGAGAGAGGGCGAGCGAGAGAGAGAGGGCGAGCGAGAGAGAGAGGGCGAGCGAGAGAGAGAGGGCGAGCGAGAGAGAGAGGGCGAGCGAGAGAGAGAGGGCGAGCGAGAGAGAGAGGGCGAGCGAGAGAGAGAGGGCGAGCGAGAGAGAGAGGGCGAGCGAGAGAGAGAGGGCGAGCGAGAGAGAGAGGGCGAGCGAGAGAGAGAGGGCGAGCGAGAGAGAGAGGGCGAGCGAGAGAGAGAGGGCGAGCGAGAGAGAGAGGGCGAGCGAGAGAGAGAGGGCGAGCGAGAGAGAGAGGGCGAGCGAGAGAGAGAGGGCGAGCGAGAGAGAGAGGGCGAGCGAGAGAGAGAGGGCGAGCGAGAGAGAGAGGGCGAGCGAGAGAGAGAGGGCGAGCGAGAGAGAGAGGGCGAGCGAGAGAGAGAGGGCGAGCGAGAGAGAGAGGGCGAGCGAGAGAGAGAGGGCGAGCGAGAGAGAGAGGGCGAGCGAGAGAGAGAGGGCGAGCGAGAGAGAGAGGGCGAGCGAGAGAGAGAGGGCGAGCGAGAGAGAGAGGGCGAGCGAGAGAGAGAGGGCGAGCGAGAGAGAGAGGGCGAGCGAGAGAGAGAGGGCGAGCGAGAGAGAGAGGGCGAGCGAGAGAGAGAGGGCGAGCGAGAGAGAGAGGGCGAGCGAGAGAGAGAGGGCGAGCGAGAGAGAGAGGGCGAGCGAGAGAGAGAGGGCGAGCGAGAGAGAGAGGGCGAGCGAGAGAGAGAGGGCGAGCGAGAGAGAGAGGGCGAGCGAGAGAGAGAGGGCGAGCGAGAGAGAGAGGGCGAGCGAGAGAGAGAGGGCGAGCGAGAGAGAGAGGGCGAGCGAGAGAGAGAGGGCGAGCGAGAGAGAGAGGGCGAGCGAGAGAGAGAGGGCGAGCGAGAGAGAGAGGGCGAGCGAGAGAGAGAGGGCGAGCGAGAGAGAGAGGGCGAGCGAGAGAGAGAGGGCGAGCGAGAGAGAGAGGGCGAGCGAGAGAGAGAGGGCGAGCGAGAGAGAGAGGGCGAGCGAGAGAGAGAGGGCGAGCGAGAGAGAGAGGGCGAGCGAGAGAGAGAGGGCGAGCGAGAGAGAGAGGGCGAGCGAGAGAGAGAGGGCGAGCGAGAGAGAGAGGGCGAGCGAGAGAGAGAGGGCGAGCGAGAGAGAGAGGGCGAGCGAGAGAGAGAGGGCGAGCGAGAGAGAGAGGGCGAGCGAGAGAGAGAGGGCGAGCGAGAGAGAGAGGGCGAGCGAGAGAGAGAGGGCGAGCGAGAGAGAGAGGGCGAGCGAGAGAGAGAGGGCGAGCGAGAGAGAGAGGGCGAGCGAGAGAGAGAGGGCGAGCGAGAGAGAGAGGGCGAGCGAGAGAGAGAGGGCGAGCGAGAGAGAGAGGGCGAGCGAGAGAGAGAGGGCGAGCGAGAGAGAGAGGGCGAGCGAGAGAGAGAGGGCGAGCGAGAGAGAGAGGGCGAGCGAGAGAGAGAGGGCGAGCGAGAGAGAGAGGGCGAGCGAGAGAGAGAGGGCGAGCGAGAGAGAGAGGGCGAGCGAGAGAGAGAGGGCGAGCGAGAGAGAGAGGGCGAGCGAGAGAGAGAGGGCGAGCGAGAGAGAGAGGGCGAGCGAGAGAGAGAGGGCGAGCGAGAGAGAGAGGGCGAGCGAGAGAGAGAGGGCGAGCGAGAGAGAGAGGGCGAGCGAGAGAGAGAGGGCGAGCGAGAGAGAGAGGGCGAGCGAGAGAGAGAGGGCGAGCGAGAGAGAGAGGGCGAGCGAGAGAGAGAGGGCGAGCGAGAGAGAGAGGGCGAGCGAGAGAGAGAGGGCGAGCGAGAGAGAGAGGGCGAGCGAGAGAGAGAGGGCGAGCGAGAGAGAGAGGGCGAGCGAGAGAGAGAGGGCGAGCGAGAGAGAGAGGGCGAGCGAGAGAGAGAGGGCGAGCGAGAGAGAGAGGGCGAGCGAGAGAGAGAGGGCGAGCGAGAGAGAGAGGGCGAGCGAGAGAGAGAGGGCGAGCGAGAGAGAGAGGGCGAGCGAGAGAGAGAGGGCGAGCGAGAGAGAGAGGGCGAGCGAGAGAGAGAGGGCGAGCGAGAGAGAGAGGGCGAGCGAGAGAGAGAGGGCGAGCGAGAGAGAGAGGGCGAGCGAGAGAGAGAGGGCGAGCGAGAGAGAGAGGGCGAGCGAGAGAGAGAGGGCGAGCGAGAGAGAGAGGGCGAGCGAGAGAGAGAGGGCGAGCGAGAGAGAGAGGGCGAGCGAGAGAGAGAGGGCGAGCGAGAGAGAGAGGGCGAGCGAGAGAGAGAGGGCGAGCGAGAGAGAGAGGGCGAGCGAGAGAGAGAGGGCGAGCGAGAGAGAGAGGGCGAGCGAGAGAGAGAGGGCGAGCGAGAGAGAGAGGGCGAGCGAGAGAGAGAGGGCGAGCGAGAGAGAGAGGGCGAGCGAGAGAGAGAGGGCGAGCGAGAGAGAGAGGGCGAGCGAGAGAGAGAGGGCGAGCGAGAGAGAGAGGGCGAGCGAGAGAGAGAGGGCGAGCGAGAGAGAGAGGGCGAGCGAGAGAGAGAGGGCGAGCGAGAGAGAGAGGGCGAGCGAGAGAGAGAGGGCGAGCGAGAGAGAGAGGGCGAGCGAGAGAGAGAGGGCGAGCGAGAGAGAGAGGGCGAGCGAGAGAGAGAGGGCGAGCGAGAGAGAGAGGGCGAGCGAGAGAGAGAGGGCGAGCGAGAGAGAGAGGGCGAGCGAGAGAGAGAGGGCGAGCGAGAGAGAGAGGGCGAGCGAGAGAGAGAGGGCGAGCGAGAGAGAGAGGGCGAGCGAGAGAGAGAGGGCGAGCGAGAGAGAGAGGGCGAGCGAGAGAGAGAGGGCGAGCGAGAGAGAGAGGGCGAGCGAGAGAGAGAGGGCGAGCGAGAGAGAGAGGGCGAGCGAGAGAGAGAGGGCGAGCGAGAGAGAGAGGGCGAGCGAGAGAGAGAGGGCGAGCGAGAGAGAGAGGGCGAGCGAGAGAGAGAGGGCGAGCGAGAGAGAGAGGGCGAGCGAGAGAGAGAGGGCGAGCGAGAGAGAGAGGGCGAGCGAGAGAGAGAGGGCGAGCGAGAGAGAGAGGGCGAGCGAGAGAGAGAGGGCGAGCGAGAGAGAGAGGGCGAGCGAGAGAGAGAGGGCGAGCGAGAGAGAGAGGGCGAGCGAGAGAGAGAGGGCGAGCGAGAGAGAGAGGGCGAGCGAGAGAGAGAGGGCGAGCGAGAGAGAGAGGGCGAGCGAGAGAGAGAGGGCGAGCGAGAGAGAGAGGGCGAGCGAGAGAGAGAGGGCGAGCGAGAGAGAGAGGGCGAGCGAGAGAGAGAGGGCGAGCGAGAGAGAGAGGGCGAGCGAGAGAGAGAGGGCGAGCGAGAGAGAGAGGGCGAGCGAGAGAGAGAGGGCGAGCGAGAGAGAGAGGGCGAGCGAGAGAGAGAGGGCGAGCGAGATATTGATATTTAAGATCAACTATTCCTAACAGTGGTAAGTTTTGAATTACTGTAATTACTAACCGACAGGAGACTTCATAAGGATCAATCCACAAGGTCATCTCTTTGGGTAATGTCAGATCTTCATAGTTAAGGCCACTTTGACCACATGCTTCCAAGATGCTCTCTTCCTTGTGGTGTCTGTTCAGCCTTATACACCTGGAATGATAATCAGTCATATTATATGATGAATATAGTAAATTTATATTACACATTTGTTATTAAATAATCATAAACATTGCCATCTGATGTTGATAATCAAATCATTAGTTAAATTAAATAATAATAATATATAATACCCAAAGGAGACTAACTATTAAATGTTAAAGTGCAGTATAGTTTGGTGTCATATACATAAAAAAAAATTGCCAATCTTTTTACTTTAATCACTTTCTAAGTGAGTAGATAAAGAAAAAAAACCATAGGGCTGTCGTGTTCAGTATTTCTATTTATTAGATTTTTTTTTTGATTTTTTTATTACGTTTTCCACTTCCTTAAACTAGAGTATTACAAAACCAAACATTATATGATACAGTAAAATGATTATGATAGTAACAATAATAATATCAGTGACCGTGTCACTAAACTGATACTATTGACATCACAACAGTGCCATCTTGTGGCAAAACAGATTATTTATATTAGATTGTATAGATTATTATTGTTCCCTATCCACATCTTCTCACTTTTTCACTCCCCTCTCTCGTACGTATTAAGTGTAAGTTACGCTGCCATAAATATGGCAGCCTTAAGTCATGCATGCGGATCAGCGGTCCATCCGACCGCTGACCTGCGTGTAAGTGGGTGTTAACACCCACACTGTATAATTTAAATCTCCCCCCACCCACGTAGTATACTTTTTGTGGGAGGAGGGAAAGAACCGCCCTGTTAAGTGGCCTATCGGTCTTAGCTGTGGATCTGGTCCATTAATATTATTTTTGTTTCAGAACATATTGTAGGGCTTTAATATTTAGAATGTTTTTGGGATATTTAGTAACATGAAAAAAACATTTTGAAATCAGGCAGGGGTTTTGGGGTCAGTTTGTGAGATTTACTTATTTGCTATTCTCAGGTAAAATTACAACATAAAGCAAAATAAAATTATACCTGTATGCCTGACCCTTCATTGGCTTATCTGGATACCAGTGTCCGGTGTACTTATGGCACAGGATCTCTTCTAGCTTTTTACCAAACACCTCCACCATGGTTGGATCCAGCTTATTGAATCTGTTGGCCAATGTCTTTATATATTCCACACCAGCCACCAGCTCCAATCTCATCTCCACTGGGATGATGGAAAATTCAGCCATGTTATCTGGTGAGAGAGACAGAGATAGGTAACTTTCTGCTGGCAATTGTCTTTATTCAAGCGAGAGGAAACAAAAAATTATAATAATTTCACAAGAGTATACACAGATTCAGAATCATATCAGTAAATAAATATATTCTTAATGATCATTATTATATGTATGGAATTAGCAGCAAATCTAAAACTGATACATAAAGGCTATAAAGAGGAACATTGAAGAAAATGGCTTTTTGAAAAAATCTATAACACTAAAGAGTAACTACTATGAGGATTTATGAGATAAGGGAAAAAGAGTACAGCATTTTAAAATAAGAGGGGAAAAAAAGGTGTAAATTTACTCCAGGACAAAACCACATTGATTTTCAGGATGATTTAAATTAATATAATTCTTGGCATATAATATTTTATTTTTGCTTATTTCACACAGATACGGAACGGTCCAGCTTTACCTTTTTATATTTTATTTACATTTGGGTGAGAAAACATCCTCTTTCAACTGTAATCTTGTGTAATAGATGAGATTTGTCTCCCCTGCAATTTAACATGGTTTTGCCTGGGTGTATATTTCCACAGGTTTTTCTTATTTTCAAACTCAATAAAACAAAGAATAATTTCTGGCTCCTCAATGTCCCCAAATACTGTAATTTCTAAAGTTGCAATAATACTTTCTTTAAGATGATCAACTAAGACTGTACAACAATCAAAAGTATTAATAAAAAAAAAATGTTTTGATTCCTAGAAACAGCAGTAATCTTACCTTACTATTAGAGAGTAGACAGAATAGAGGATAGAGAAGATGTAATCTCCTTTAATGGTTGTAGTCTGTGCAAATGCTAGTCCAGGATCTGTATAAGGACAGAAGACCCTGAGTTAAAAAGGGGCAGAGTGCTCTCAATGATTGGTTTCTAACAATATTGTATTGTCCACAGCAGGTAAAGTTTTTGTTCTATGCTAATTAAATCAATTCACTTCTTTATGAGGAGACAGCTGGGGACCCTTTGTCACATAAGGGTGTGTGAATACTCTGATGTATTTAGGTATAAACATACATGTACTTGTACATTATCTATAAAAGCAGTCAATTCCATTGTGTCATTTTCCAAGCTCATTAGCATCTCTTTATAAACCTGTTGCCTTTTTCTACCTGACTCACTCTCCAGTCTAAGAATATTTACATAGCCAGGAAGCCACACATCTCAAATGGGATACACCCTGCCTTTCACATGAACAGGTTACAGGCTTCTAATATTTTAAACTTTTGTTTAAGTTAATTACCTGCCCTGATATAGTCTAGTTATTCAAAGGCAGATCTTAAAATCACAAATAGCACCTGAAGACAGTAAAACAGGAATAAGGAATAAATATTGTTTTACACAGACTTACAACTAATCTAAAAATATTTTTTAGAAATATTCGAATTAAAAAACTAAATAAAGTTATTCATTATGGGCTGGATCCAGACCTGGGCTAAACCATGTTGATTGCAGGGGGAGTCAAGTTAATTGTATTCTTTGCATGCAGGGATATATCATTGAATTGCTTACTGCACACAGATACTGGCCAGTGTTACTATCACACTGTTATTTAGACTTGGGATAGGAAACATCACTTCTCAACTCTAATACTGTATTCAACAGTTGATATATGACTCCCCTGCAATCAACATGGTTTTAGGAGAAACTAATGTCATGCACTTAGTTAAGTCTGGATCCAGCCCTATATTAGTAAAGTTTTGGCTTATATATTTCCAGGTCCGGTATTTAGTCAATGTATGGGCCATGCAATATAAACATCAAAAAGGAGGAGAACACTACAAAACAGTTCACTGCACAGGAATTCTATAGGCTTTTCACAAAATTAAGTTGATACAAATTTTCAGTAATATCAGGAAATGGCTATATTAGAAAACAAATGTAATACATTAATTAAAAAAAATATATAATACGTTAAATCAAGAAAAAGTCATAGTAAATTTGGACAAGGAGTGATCTAAAATTTTGTTTCCCTATCTTATAATTAATGGACATTATTATACTGGACCCATGAAAAGAAACATTTATCCCCTATTTAATGAGCATTGGGATCAGATTGTGGTGGTTGCATACTGCACATGCTACCCGATAAAAAGGTGTTACAACCTATACAGGTTGAAAAGCAATGACACTTTCCACAGAGGGGGCCAGGTTGGTACGTCTTGGTGTTACACTCTAGGCATGCCAATGCCCTTTTTACGCAACCCCCAACAGTTTCTGTTTACAAGGGGTAAGAAATCTTAAGGTAGGTTGGAAGTCTGCGCAAAAGGAGTGGTTAGCAGATGCACGCGTTTATATTATATACTGTACTGTAGTGTATTTCTGTGACTTATGTCATATCTTATCAATATATCAGTGCTGTTCCACTGTAATGCGATGTTACTTAAACATATATTTGCTGTGACTAATTAATTGAAATTATTGTGTACAATGTATATTTAACACATTGGACTGTATTCACACTGCTTCTAACGTACGGTCTTTTTCATAAATGCCTACTATGCATGCAATGTGGGTCATTTACGCAATTTATGTACCACTTAGATATGAAGATGGACTCAGCACAGTCTTTAAAGACCGCACAAAGTAGTTTAGTCAGAAGGAGGTGGGCAAATGCCGCCTCAGGGAGGTTTTAGTTAGAAGTGCAAGGGGGGAGGATTTAGATTAGCCGGAGAAGGCGTGAGGAGGCTTTCTCCTTGCAAATTTTCCTCCTTAAGAGGGAAAATACGCACGGCGACATAAGGTTTTTACTGTGACTCGTAAGTGCCATTAGGTACCTAATACAGGTGCAGGGCGGGGGAGGGGACCGAAGAAGTAGGTGCGGATACATGTGTCCCCTCATATAGATCACACAAACAAGTGTGAATCTAGTTAATGGTCTCATACCATTCCCATCGCCGTCACACAGTTTCTCTCTCTTATATATCTTATGTCTAATGCAATTTTATTATTCTTTGTTGAGTCTACGCTAACTGAAATTACATATTTTTCAAGCTTTTTTTGTGCAATTTACATGTATGTCCAGTCCCTTTGCCACTTCATAAAGGGGGACTGGCGGCAGTTCATGGTCGTTACACTGACTTAAATACTATATGTATGTTGTTGCGATATCTTATACTGGATACACACTTTGCATTGTTCTCACCGACAAACATAATACTTCATTCGCTGGGGACATAGCATTGTGCATTGAGAGTGTGTTCATGCGTCAGTAACTGATGTCTGGTGAGCAGCTGCAGGGCTCATCTCACCGCTAAACTTGACAAGACACAATATTGTCTAGATTAAACACTATTTTAAGAAATTGAGAACCTCCGCTAGCCTGTATTCAGAGTACCGGACATATAACATACGTCCGGTGTTTAGCGATTTTTACTACTGCTCATGCGTAGTCTTTTTTTAACGTAATCTACATATCTTTTTCTTACGTAGATTACGGAAATGAGGTCTTTCGGTATCTGTTATACGTCCAGTACTCTGAATACGGGCCGCTGCACTCACAGGATATAATATTCACTGTTCTTATCGTTTATAGAGTAAGAATAGCAAATATTATATCCCGACATTAGATAGACAGACAGACATGAGATAGACAGACAGACTCAATTGACACTCAATGTTAGAACAATGTCAAGCAAATTCATAAGTATGAACACATGACCATGAGGGATGCCTTTGTGGGTCTACATATTAAGATATATGATGTTACGATTGTTTGAGCAGAGGGGTAATGGGAATGGGAATGGAAAATCACAGATCTGATGGAAAATAATGTAGGTGAATGAATAGGAATGCTGATCAGGACATTAAGTTATTGGTAAAATGGTTACAGGTATCACTTCTAATGACATATTTGAATAGTGTGTTCCCAGCTTTATGGAGAGATAATTGCTAGAGTCCCTTAATGTCCATTCCAATATCACCTTAATAAATACACAAATTATATGTAGCAGACATCAAAGCTAATTTTACATGAACATATATATCTGTATAAAACCCGTGTGCTCAGGAGCCAAAGTATCGTATTGTAAAGGTAATATTTAGGTTTTGATTGGTAATTGTTATTTCGCTTCATTAAAAAAAAAATGGTTTCATTTTATCCCAAGATATTTATAAAAAAATATATATAAAGCATCACTATATACAGAAAAATAAACTATGAAATATTTATTTACATGATTTTATAGTTCTCTAACATTGCAGAGCTTCAGACACTGATCCCCACTACATGGTCATCCCTGCCACCAGAAGAACTGCTGAGTCTCTGCACTGGTGTCACATAATTGCACAGTCCTCCACGCAGGGACCAACAGAGGGGACGGGGTTCTGAAAACTGCTGAAGGGGTCTGCAAAGGAAAATATAAAACATTAATATAAAATGTGGTATTACATAAAGATGGCTCTTTTTTTTATTAAATAGCTTTCCAATCTAGCCGTAGAAGTCTATTTAACTATATGAGCTACATCTAGGAATCAACAACATAGCTATTAAGGCGTCTGACTGTTGCCTAATACAATTACTTCTCAACCCCAAACTCAGAAAATCAATCAACTCAATTTACATTCTTCCCCTTAAAAGTGTAAACTGAGTTAAAGATTATGGACCAGATTCAGAGATCCGTTTTTGCGTGTGGTTTCGTGCGCAATTTTAGGAGAGGATTAACTGCGCATGTGTAGTAACTTTATCCACGCACATTACGTAGTAGTTACGCAAGTAAGTTCTTTAAGGCACGGACATATGAATCGTACTTAGGGACGTATGTACAGAGGGGCGTGGTTTTTATCCGTACAGTAGAAGTTATGTGAAAGTGGGCTGGGGAAGCATTAAATGGGCATTTGAGGGTGCGGTTAGATAAATGCGCATATATGTAAGTAACATACGCAAGTAAGTACACATGTGGTGCTAAGGGTACCCTATGGAGGCAGCAGTAACCAAAAACCCGTCCGGCCGAGGGGAGTGTGATGGGTGTGGCCTTGCTACGTGTATGCGTAAAAATGCGCATGTAATAAATACGGATCTGTGAATCCGGTCCTTTATGTTTAGAATCTGAATATTAACTAATTAATTTTAGGGTGCAGTTAGATGAAAGCGCGTGGATGTAAGTAACATACTTGCGTAAGAACATACGTAAGGTTAAGAGTGCCCTATGGAGGCGGAAGTCACTGAAAACCCATCGAGGGGAGTGTCATGGGTGTGGCCTTGCTATATGCGTACGTAAAAACGCACACGTATTACATACGGATCTGTGAATCCGGTCCTATATGTTTAGATTCTGAATAATAATAACTATTGAACTTGTATAGTTTTATTGTCTTATTTAGGTGCCCTGTAATGATTGATAATTAAAGTAGAGGGATATAAACTATATTAATCATAGATAGCAGATTAATATGTACATGTCAAATCTTCAAGAACGCCCCCTTACATCTTCTGAACAAAGGTAAATAACTCATGTGAATCAGTAGTTGTTGCTCACCCTCATGGTAGGGGGCCTCCTGGTGTTCTGTACTGGTAATGCAGGTCTATACAATTTGAACGATGTGTACGTCTCCTCACAGGTGCCGTCTATTCCACTGTCGCTGTCCTCCAACATAACGCTGGGAGAAGATGAAACAGAGGAGCTGCATGATAAACTGTCCTCTGGGGTGGGAGTGGAGGATTCCACAGAAGAACCGATTTTCTTCTCTTCTTCTGACTGCTTTGAAGTATCAGGAAGACGCAACTCACAGGGGTCAAATTTGGTAACTATGTACGGGTAATTTTCTTCACCCAACCTGTTAATAAATAAGTTATTCATTTCTGGTTATTGATATTTAAGATCAACTATTCCTAACAGTGGTAAGTTTTGAATTACTGTAATTACTAACCAACAGGAGACTTCATAAGGATCAATCCACAAGGTCATCTCTTTGGGTAATGTCAGATCTTCATAGTTAAGGCCACTTTGAACACATGCTTCCAAGATGCTCTCTTCCTTGTGGTGTCTGTTCAGCCTTATACACCTGGAATGATAATCAGTCATATTATATGATGAATATAGTAAATTTGTTATTAAAAAAATCGGAAACATTTCCATCTGATGTTGATAATTAAATTATTGGTTAATTTAAAAAATAAAAAATAATAATATATAATACTCAAAGGAGACTAACTATTAAATGTTAAAGTGCAGTATAGTTTGGTGTCATATACAAAAAAAAAATTGAGTAGATAAAGAAAAAGAAATGTAAGGCTGTCGTGTTCAGTATTTCTATTTATTAGATATTTTTTTAAGTTTTCCACTTACTTATACTAGGGTATTACAAAATCAATTAGCATTATATGGTACAGTAATATGATTATGATAGTAACAATAAAAATATCAGTGACCGTGTCACTGAACTGATACTATTGACATCACAACAGTGCCATCTTGTGGCAAAACAGATTATTTATATTAGATTGTATATATTATTATTGTTCCCGATCCACATCCCCTAACTTTTTCACTCCCCTCTCTCATACGTATTACAGACAGGGAACCAGGGCACAGGTAAGTGCGGCGTCTGCCGCGGTTTGTGATATCCATCTGACCACTGACCTGCGTTTAAGTAGGTGTTAACACTCACACTGTATAATTTAAATCTCCCCACCCCCCCAAGTAGCATACGTTTTGCGGGCGGAGGGAAAGAACCACCCCATTGGATGGAACTCCTATCGTACGGATAGGAGATATGCAGGTAAAATGTGTGTAACATCTAGAGGGCACCAGTCCTTTTTGCGTGCATAAGTGGCCTATCGGTCTTAGCTGTGGATCTGGTCCATTAATATTATTTTTGTTTCAGAACATATTGTAGGGTTTTAACATTTAGAATGTTTTTGGGATATTTAGGAACATGAAAAAAAAAACATTTTGAAATCGGGCAGGGGTTTTGGGGTCAGTTTGTGAGATTTACTTATTTGCTATTCTCAGGTAAAATTACAACATAAAGCAAAATAAAATTATACCTGTATGCCTGGCCCTTCATTGGCTTATCTGGATACCAGTATCCGGGGTACTTATGGCACAGGATCTCTTCCAGCTTTTTACCAAACACCTCCACCATGGTTGGATCCAGCTTGTGGAATCTGTTGGCCAATGTCTTTATATATTCCACACCAGCCACCAGCTCCAATCTCATCTCCACTGGGATGATGGAAAATTCAGCCATGTTATCTGGTGAGAGAGACAGAGATAGTTAACTTTCTGCTGGTAATTGTCTTTATTCAAGCGAGATGAAACAAAACAATGATAATTTCACAAGAGTATACACATATTCAGAATCATATCAGTAAATAAATATATTCTTAATGGTCATGCTTATATGAATGTATGGAATTATCAGCACATCTAATACTGATACATAAAGGCTATAAAGAGGAACATTGAAGAAAATGGGCTTTTGAAAAAAATCTACAACGCTACAGAGTAACTACTATGAGGATTTATGAGATAAGGGAAATGAGTACAGCATTTTAAAATAAGAGGGAAAAAAAGGTATATACTCCTGGACAAAACCACATTGATTTTCAGGATGACTTAAATTAATATAATTCTTGGCATATAATATTTTACTTTTGCTTATTTCACACAGATACGGTACTGTCCAGCTTTACCTTTTTATATGTTATTTACATTTGGGTGAGAAAACATCCTCTCTCAACTGTAATACTGTGTAATAGATGAGATTTGTCTCCCCTGCAATTCAACATGGTTTTGCCTGGGTGTAAATTTCCACAGGTTTCCCTTGTTTTCAAACTTAATATCTGGTCCACTGATATGACTGTCATTAGTAACACTAATATTTTCTGTAATTGTTTTAAAATGTATGGCAAGTAAATTAGTTAACAGTAGGTGACACTGTAGTGTTGCAAAAAATGTTATATAGAAATAAATATCAATACACACATTCACCATTAAGTGTACACTTAGAATCACCAAATCAACCTTATAACATTTTAATATTTATTGTTTGTATTAAGTTGGGAGCATTTGTTTGAAAAGGAGCATATGTGAGCCATGACTTAATAAGAATGAAATACAGTTTCTAAAAATACAACAAAGAATAATTTCTGGCTCCTCGATGTCCCCAAATACTGTAATTTCTAAAGTTACAATAATACTTTCTTTAAGATAATCAACTAAGACTGTATGTTGGTTTATACAACAATCAAAAGTATTAATAAAAAAAACTGTTTTGATTCCTATAAACAGCAGAAGACCCTGAGTTAAAAAGGGGCAGTGAACTCTCAATGATTGCTTTCTAACAATATTGTCTTGTCCACAGCAGGTAAAGTTTTTGTTCTATGCTAATTAAATCAATTCACTTTTTTATGAGGAGACGACTGGAGACCCTTTGTCACATAAGGGTGTGTGAATACTCTGATGTATTTAGGTATAAACATACATGTGCTTGTACATTATCTATAAAAGCAGTCCATTCCATTGTGTCATTTTCCAGGCTCATTAGCATCTCTTTATAAACCTGTTGTCTTTTTCTACCTAACTCACTCTCCAGTCTAAAAATATTTACATAGCCAGGACGCCACACATCTCAAATGGGATACACCCTGCTTTTCACATGAACAGGTTACAGTCTTCTAATATTTTAAACTTTTGTTTAAGTTAATTACCTGCCCTGATATAGTCTAGTTATTCAAAGGCAGATCTTAAAATCACAAATAGCACCTGAAGACAGTAAAACAGGAATAAGGAATAAATATTGTTTTACACAGACTTACAACTATTCTAAAAATATATTTTTAGAAATATTCAAATAAAAAACGAACTAAAGTTATTCATTATGGGCTGGATCCAGACTTAAGTAAGTGCTTGAAATTAGTTACACCTGGGCTAAACCATGTTGATTGTAGGGGGGAGTCGAGTTAATTGTATTCTTTGCATGCAGAGATATATCATTGAATTGCTTACTGCACACAGATACTGGCCAGTGTTACTATCATACTGTTATTTAGACTTGGGATAAGAATCATCACTTCTCAACTCTAATACTGTATGAACAGTTGAAATATGACTCCCCTGTAATCAACATGGTTTAGCCCAGGAGAAACTAATTTCAAGCACTTCCTTAAGTTTGGATCCAGCCCTATATTAGTAAAGTTTTGGCTTATATACTTCCAGGTCCAGTATTTAATCAATGTATGGGCCATGCAATAAAATCAATCAAAAAGAAGAACTATACAAAACAATTCACTGCACAGGAATTCTATAGGCTTTTCACAAAATTAAGTTGATACAAATTTTCAGAAATATCAGGAAATGGCTATATTAGAAAACAAATGTAGTAGATTCATTTAAAAAATATATATAATACGTTGAATCAATAAAAAATAGTAAATTTGGACAAGGGGAGATTTAAAATTGTGTTTCCCTATCTTATAATAAATGGACATTATTATTGAAAAGAAACATTTATCCCCTAGTTACTGAGCATTGGGATCAGATTGTGGTGGTTGCATACTGCACATGCTACCTGATGAAAAGGTGTTGCAACCTATACAGACTGAAAAGCAATGACACTTTCCACAGAGGGGGCCAGGTTGGTACGTCTTGGTGTTACACTATAACCATGCCAATGCCCTTCTTATGCACCCCCAACAGTTTCTGTTTACAGGGGTAAGAAATCTTAAGGTAGGTTGGAAGTCTGCGCAAAAGGAGTGGTTAGCAGATGCACGTGTTTATATTACATACTGTAGTGTATTTCTGTGACTTATGTCATTATTATTATATATCAATCTATCCACTGTAATGCTAGGTTACTTAAATATATTTGCTGCGACACATTGGACTGTGTTCACACTGCTTCGAAAGTATGGTCTTTTCCATAAATACCTACTTTGCATGTGTGGCAGGTTGTTTATGCAATCTACGTACCACTACAAAGTAGTTTAGTCAGAAGGAGGTGGGCAAATGCCGCCTCAGGGAGGTTTTAGTTAGAAGTGCAAGGGGGAAGGATTTAGATTAGCCGGGGAAGCTTTCTCCTTGCGTATTTTCCTCGAGGGAAAATACACACGGCGACATAAGGTTGCCTATGGCACTTTTAAGTGCCATTAGGCACCTAAATACGGGGGCGGGGGAGGGGACTGAAGAAGTAGGTGCGAATACACGTGTCCCCTCATACAGATCACACAAACAAGTGTGAATCTAATTAATTGTCTCATACCATTCCCATCTCCCTCACACATGTTCTTTCTTGAAATGCAATTTTATGATTCTATTTTTTGCTCTGTGCAATTTTCATGTATGTCCAGTCCCTTTGCCACTTCATAAAGGGGAACTGGCAGCAGTTCACGGTCCTTACACTGATTTAAATACTATATGTATGTTGTTGCGATATCTTTACTGGCTACACACCTTGCATTGTCCTCACAGACAAACATAATACTTCATTGGCTGGGGACATAGCATTGTGCATTGAGTGTGTGGTCATGCGTCAGTAACGGGTGTCTGGTGAGCAGCTGCAGGGCTCATCTCACCGCTAAACTTGACAAGACACAATATTGTCTAGATTAAACACTATTTTAAGAAATTGTGAACCTCCCGCTGCGCTCACTTGTCAGGAAATAATGTTCACTATTCTTATCATTTATAGAATAAGAATAGTAAATATTATATCCTGACGTGAGCACAGCAGAGGTTTTAAAGATAAAGATACATATGGTTGTGAATTTGGAAGGCCTTTAACCCTAAACTGCATATGCATTTTGATTATTAAAACCTGCTTAATCAGGGCAACCCACATCAAGTATGGTACTTCTTGTATACTATATAAATTGTGACAGACAGTAACCAATGTCTTAAATATTTTTGGTATCTTCGCAAAACATTTATGTAAATTTAATCTTTTTTGTTAGTATTAACATTTAAAATTCATTATATTTATTTTCTTTAAAATAAATATGTTCTTCCCTTTACTGTATAATGGGAATTTATCATTTATTCTACATAAAAGATTGAGAAGCAAATCTGTCATTTTGATTGGACAGTCAAGCAATATCAGTCATGCGATCCAACTGAATGTCGTCACCCAAACACCAATTTGAGATTTCAACAAATTTCATTTGGACGTTTAGCCTATTATATGTAATCAAATAAAGTCACAATTGACCAAAATAACCAATCTAAATGATCGAACCCTATAATTTTGAGATTTAGTTTAACTTTCAGAGTAGATACAGCCATTAATCAATAGATCAAGTATAATTAATCTAGGTAGACAGTGGCTCTAAGGTCAAGTCCGTGTCAATCAGTGAACAGGACACCACATAGGTGTGAAGAAAGAACAAATTCAGAGACCGGAACCCCAACAAATCCAAAGTAAAGCTGGGTATACCCTGTTCTTTGTAGCATTCTGACATTGCTACAGATTTTACTCAAGATTATAGAATCAAGGCTAATATACAAAGGTCTGGGAAAGAAAATTTGTATTTGTTGCCTATAGCAACCAAGGTACACACATTAGGGGCCATATTTACTAAGCTGCAGGAAAGGAAAAGTGTAGATGTGATAGGATAGTGAAAGCAACAATCTGATCATAAATTAAAATGACTCCCCAGTGTCCGTCTCTATTTGCACCCATTAGCCCTTTCTGCAACAATCCTGTGACAGTGATGAGAATCAAACTTAAAGTAAAAGGCAGACCTGGTAAATGAAGATTGTTGCTAACAGGACAGCATATACTATGAAGAATGCAGCAGATATTAGGAGAGCTCCCAAAAACAAATCATACAACGCAATGCCGTTTGTGACAAATCTACAATATTGTGGACGATATACACTGTCGATGCTGTCTGGCAGGGCCATTACTAAGGGCGGGTGAGCCGTGCTATCACACAAGGCGTACCCCTAGATGACTTAAAGGGGGATGCCTAGTAGGGCACATAGCCCACAGCTC
This sequence comes from Limnodynastes dumerilii, assembly GCA_011038615.1. NCBI lineage: Eukaryota > Metazoa > Chordata > Amphibia > Anura > Limnodynastidae > Limnodynastes > Limnodynastes dumerilii. The sequence goes on from WWET01002365.1 coordinate 36,201, forward strand.
ACACAGACGCCGACCACATCAGCTAACAGATTCGTCTGGCGTCATTCAGATGAACAATACTGGATATACAGGGCTCCTACGGGAGCGCTGTAGAAACAAAAGTTTTTCATTGAATAGAACTCGTCATAGAAGCGCTGCAGAGGAAGGAGCAAGAGGGAGAAGGTAAAAGGTAAGTGTGCTTAGAATTGGTTTTTAATAAAATAAAAAAATAAAAAAAAACAATTCTTAGTATATAAGGCGCACAAATGGAGGCTGGACACATTGGCAGAAGTGGATGACTGGGCACATACATGGGGATGGAGTTAAAAGGCTGGACTTATACTTTTTTTTTTTTTGAGGGGGGGGCAATATTATCACGTGATCTTTTTGTAGCTGACATATAACCTTCCAGTGTGTACCAAGCATAGAGCTAGCTACTACTTTTACTGAGGAACAGGTATTAAAGGAACTTTCAAAATTTAAAGTGGATAAATCAATGGGACCAGATGGGATACATCCGAGAATACTAAAAGAGCTTAGAGGGGTGCTGGCAAAACCATTAACTGAATTATTCAATCAGTCACTAATAACTGGGGTAATTCCAGAGGACTGGAAAATAGCAAATGTAGTCCCTCTGCATAAAAGTGGAAGTAGGGAAGAAGCGTCAAAC
>WWET01002365.1:39435-62427 GCA_011038615.1 Limnodynastes dumerilii
TTTCTCCTTCCCCCCCCCCCCCCCCCCCAACACTAAAATGCCCCAGAGAGGTTACTCACCTCTCTATAGCTGTCATCCAGCGGGTCTGTGAAGATGAGTGGGTGAGTATGCCGATCGGCACACTCACCCATTCATAAAAAAAATTCTAAAATGGCTCCCTATTCTAAATAGAGACAACCTAAAAGTAACATTCAGCTGTCTCTATTTTGCAAAGCGAGCCATCAGACCGGAGACTGCAACCAGGGCTGGAGACATGATAGAGATACGGGTGGGGGGCAATATTTTTCCAGTCTATATGACACGTTTTAGACTAGTATATATTATAATACTTTGAAGCATGTGAGTTTTATACAAAATATATAAAAATTATTAAATTAATTTACTCCTCTCACATTGTTATATGGTTTTGTTCTAATGCACACCTGCACCTATTATACCCTTGAAAAAGGTGTAAGTTGAGCCGCAAAATCAATCTAAAGCCCGATAAACAGGGGCATGGAAGGCAAGGTATGTACTAATTTAATAGCCTATAAATGGATGTGAGCAACCACCATTTTATGCAACATTGGGAAGTAAAATTTCTATTTTTGTACCACTTCCGAACATTACCTGCAAAAAATGCATGCAAATAGCGAGCACATGCGTACAGAACGGATGCGTGCGTTCTGTTCCACGTTGGAAGCTTTTTCTGAAGGCAACATGCGTAAAGTGTACATGGTGAGAGGAGGGATGTAAACCATACAAAAGGGGTTGTGTACCGACTATTTTCCATGGGGCTAGTGTACAAATATTAAGGTATAGAACTTCCGTTGGAAGTCCCATACGTGTGCGGGAGAACGGACTCTCCTTGCACATATGGAGCTTAGGATGGCAAGGAAAATTCCATAGAAATTCCTTTGTTCTGTTTTACTAATTTATAGATTTATAATACTTACATTATATATTTTCCATATTTGCTTATATAGTTCAGGAAAAGATATGTAAAAACAATCAGTGCCACCTACTGTATATGAAAATGAATAAAATAATTCTTAGCAGTAGGCAGGAGTAATTTGCTTAATTAGTTTTATGGTATGTCCCTCAGTATAATATGAATCAATAAACAATTCTTATCCCAAAAAAAAAAAAAAAAAAATATAATATTTTTTTTTTTTTGAGACATTAAAAAATATTTCCTGTGTGTGGACAACATGCTAATACAAGACCCTTGGCGGCCTGACAATTGTTAATAGTATATGTGATCAACAAAGATGAACACTTAAGTGGGTATCTTTCCATCTCTTTTGTGATTTCTAAAGGGATGCAGATGCCGACACGAAGGACCAGTTTTTAAGATTATGCAGCTAAAAGCCTCATTTTACCTGCACCATTCAAAATTACATTTTTAATATTAAAATCTACATACCGGAAAGGGTACCATATCAAATGGCCCATTTTCGAAAGGTAACCATTCTGTTAGGGTTAGGCTGTGGGACGGAAAGGGGTTAGGATAAGGCTCCAGAGGAGGGTTAGGGATGACGATGGTTAAGGTAAGGTGAGGGTTAGGCTGCAGAGAGCAGAGGGTTAAGGTCAGGGGAGAGTTAGGGTTAGGCTGCGGAGAACAGAGGGTTAAGTGCATGGTTAGGGTTAATTAAATTTACCTTTCACCATCCTGTATTCTATATTTGAAAATGGTGCGGTCACAGGGGCCATCTCTTCTAAGTGCAGACTGACAAAAACTGACCTGACTGCTGGCAATTAATTTATTGCAATACAGATTTTCTAAACACCCATTCCCGAAGTGTTCTTTCAGTGTAAAGATATCAAATCCTCCATTGGGTATGGGTCCTGTTCTAATGTGTTGCTTGTACATAAGAAAAAGTGTATAATAATAATAATAATAATTTTAGTGCCTTTAAAGATAATCCACAGAGCCAAGATATTATCCATTCATAGTTTGTTTGTTTTTTAAAATAAGGATTGTTTATTTATTCATTTTGATCAGAGGAGAATTTGGTTGAACTAATTAAGTGAATTACTCCTGCCTTTTAATGGTTTTATTCTATACAGTAGGTTTTTATATGTGGTGCTAAGAGTTTGTTTAGTTCTATCTGCATTTAATGTTTTATGCCCCTGACTGACTGTCAGATTGCAATGGTGAAAATATACAACATAACAATGAATTAGTAGCTTTTTTATAATAAATAATATTTTGTACAAAATTTTTACAATGACTTACAAATAAAATCTATAGAAAAAACGCTTAAAATTGTACATTAGCGTCACGTGCATTACAGAATGTGAAAAAAGCTTATTTATACAAAAATGCAATATTAGGATCTTTATATATAAAAATTAACATAGAATATTGTTAAATAAAAGCATTTGTAACAAAACTTATACACATATGTAGTTTACCAGAAACAAACAGGAATTGTATTCAACAACCGCAAGAGAAATAGTACATAAATTTTAAAAAATGTATTACAGCAACAAACAGTTTGAGATTCTGACACACACACACACACACACACACACACACACACACTTAAGATTCTGAGTTACTGAGGTCTACATTCTGTCAAGGCAGCCATTTTGTGGAAGCCTGACTATTTACATGGAATTAGTGACATTGTCGGAGCATGGCTGCTTTATGACTAAGACACCAGTTCCTAGAGGGCAAATAAGCAGCAAACACGAAGTAGCAGCCTGTAGGGATTGTAAGGACAAGTACATAAACATCTGTACCTGAACATCAGTAGACACGAATCTCAAAAGTTACGAAAAAGATATGAAGCAGAAGAAAACCTAAGTATACACACTACTAAAAATCAGCATTCTGTGGATCAATAAACCACCACAGTAACCAGAATAAAGAATTATGACCTGATAAAGGAATATCAACAGAAATACAAAAGACACTAGCTGAGGACCAGAGAATAGTTGAAGAACATTCCAAAGATCAATGCCACTACTTATTTAAATTACCATTATCTTCTACAGTTGCAAAAGGGACATTTCTAGTGAGTGAAATGGTTCTCAGACACTGGAATTCCAGTTATAAAGTAAAGACAAACACTAACTTAGATTCCTGAATACAGTTGGAGCGAATGGATGTGAAGCTTGACTTAAATGTCAAATATAGGTTTGTCTGCAAAGACTCTAACCAAGCACCAAGAACTAGGAGAATGTTCCCAAGAAATGTTATTACAATCAGTAAAATGTAATTGCAAACATTTCAGCTTTTAAATAACTCTAAAGTCATTAAGTCATAAGATGCGCAGGCTAAAACCCAAATTTCAATCTGATGTTGAAAATATTTAAACTACCCAAGAACATTCAATGTGCTTACCAGTAACTCTTCATATTCTTACTATTTATAATACAGTAATCAATAAAACACCCAGTAAAACTATATAACCCAAGTCAAAAATATATCTTTTAGCTCCTCAGATTGACACAGTTCCAGCAAAACTTACATTTAATCTCCTAAAATAATAACACAACGATATGACTCCTCAAAACCACAATGTTCTGTGACAGGATGAAAAAGCCCAATTGAGTATTTCCCCAAATTGCAATCTAGCTGAGCATCAGGCAGCTCAGACTCAAAAAACCCACGTTCTTATGTTTGCAAGGCCCTTTTTATTACCTCTTCCTGTTAATAATCATTCTTGGTTCCAGCTGTCAAGAGCAACAGTGTTATAGGTGCTATATTAGTAAGTGTTATAAATAGTTAACAGTGGCTGGATAATTTAACATTTCACTGTGTGATAACTATAATCTTGAGCCAAGAATTTGTATTAATAAATAGAATATGGCTCATTAAATAATTTTTTTTTTCCCCTGAGTATTCACATGAAAGTCTTGAATTACACCCATGATCTGCTTGAAGTCATCTAAGCCTTGAAGAACAGGTTCATCTTTGGACCATTCCCAAGAGATGTGCTCCATCCATTCAAAGTCCACTTCCAGTAGGTTGAGCTGAGATGTCATTTAGAAACTGACTCACAATGGGCAGGAAAGTCGGATTTCAACTTTTGGTAGGCGGTGAAGCCTTCTTGGATTTCCATTTCCGTTGGCCAGCTTTGGGCCTGACGTTATGATAGAACTTTGGGACCAAATAAAATAGGGTCATGGGCTGATATGCTGGGATGAGGCTCACCGTGTTTCTGGGGTATTGATAGAAGACAGTAGAGGGAGGAGCTGGGCTGTAATAAAACTGTGCACCCTGTTCATAGAGAACGAGATAATAAAATCATCAATACTAGCACAAAACATAGAAAAACCTTACAGACATCTATAAGTTCCAGTAAGTATACAGTAGTATGCTGCAGTGGTTGAAGCTCTGGAATAGACATTTAGAAAGGGCATCATAGAAACAAAATATAAAAGAAATTATATTTATAGTTTTTCTTGTAATGTAATATCACGCAATACTATATCCATTAAATGTAATAAAGTGTTGAAACAGGAAATAGAAGATGACAAGACAGGTGACTCACTAACTGTGAGCTAACGCAGTGGAACAATACAGGTAGCTGGTATTAAAGAGCACTTAACATAAAATAAAATATATTATGTAAACGATAGTGCCCCAGGCATTAGAATGCGGAACATATAAACACTTTAAAGTTTGGCTGGGTAATTGTGTAATTGTGATAGAGAGATCTCACATAATATGAAAGTTTCATGACTTTCTTGTAGGATCTTCAGCTAGCAGTATAATCCTACATGCTGGAACTACCCAACAGAGTTCCTTCTCTAGAAACATCAGGGTCTCCGCTATTCCGCTCTTCTGCACAATATGCAGCGGCATTCACATTTGTAGAAGTTTGAGGAAGCTTGAAGTTCCTGATAATGCTGGATATAAAGTCTGAGGACAGGAAAGCCCTAACTAATAATAGGGAGTGTGGTTCGCTAGTACAATGGTCTTTATTTCAAAAGACCATTGCATCACAGCTGAATGCAGCCTGCCTGCAATTGCATGAAGTTGTTTAGAGCGATCCACTGTAAGGCAAGTGTTTACCCCAACCTTCCCCCTTCTTCAGTCCTAAACCTAGCGTTCCATGCTCCCCAGCCTAGCCCTAATCGTCTATGCCCTGCAGCCTAACCCTAATCTATCCGCCGCAAACCCTCGCTACTGGTAACGGGAAAACAGATTTGCGTTCCCAAAACATACTTTCTATTTTCAGCTTATTTCGAACAATGATGCAGTTGCCATTCTGCTGATGGCTGTATCATGTTCGAAATAAGGTCGCTTGGACCGGCAACCGCTTCTCAACAACAGGATAATACTGGAAAACAAAGCTTTTATCCACTTCATCTCTTCTCCCAGCTGTTCCCATGGAGAGCAATGAGGACAATGCATCTGAGCAGAGAAATATCAGAGCTTTCTATATGGAGCTCTAATAAATGCCAGGATGAAGAAAGATCTGAAATGCAAAGAAAACATCCAAAGCTGGTCTCTTCGTATTTCTGCTCCTTCTTAATAGACATATGGGACTAGATTTACTAAGCTTCTCAAAAGGAAAAATGGAGATGTTGCTTATTCCAACCAGTGAGATTCCAGTTCTCGCTTTCCTTTTACATACTAGAGAATGTCAGCTAGAATCTGATTGGTTGCTAAGGAAACATCTCCATGTTTCTATTTGAGAAGATAAGTACATCTTGCCTTGGACAATTGTAGAAAGAAAAAAAATCTTATGTTTAATAGTAAAGAGTAGATGTGGACAGGGCATAGCTAGGCAGAGAGGAGCCCCATGGCAAATTCTCTGAGGGCACCTGGTAGTGCGGCTGTAATTTGGTCTAATCTGAAAAAGACAGAATAAGCCAAGATATCAAGAGGCAACATAACTACAGTGAGTTCCAGGCCCTCCAGTAGCTACATCCACTGTAGCTGCTGACTTTTGCATTTACAAATGAAAATATTAGGGAAGATCTCCACATTCAAACAAAGATGCTGGGGAACATTAGCATACCCTCCAACATGACCCATTCCATTAGGCACAAAATACACTGGTCCTAAGATTGTAACTGTCACTATGGTAACCACCTTTGCTGAAGAGATATAGGGCTCTATTAACGATCATTAGCGCATTGATGACCAATGATAGCAAACAGGCTCGCTGCGCCTCGTCGCAAGCCTGGCAGGACCGCTGGAATGATTTATTAATACTTACCCATCCGGTGAGGTCCCACGATGGTCAGCAAGCCTTTCGCTGACATCGTTCGGCTATGCGCATGCGCAATAGCTGCATTTCAAGTCCCAAAAGCAAAATCACTGCACGTGTCGGGATTAGAGACTGACGTGCGCCCGGTCAGGTAAGTTTAAAAGCTTTGTTCTCTATTTTTTGTATTTATTATATAAAAATGTATTAAAAATAGTTAATATATATTTTTTTTTACTTGGATTTTAATGTTTTGGTTTTTTTTGACTTAACTGTATTCCAGCGGTCTCCGGATATGTACCCCCCTCTTCTTCCTCCTAACAACAGCTATTAGGGGGAGGGAAATGGGTGTATATGGGGAGATCGCAGGCCAGCGATCGGGAGTATTAATGCGATTGTCACCATGATTTCCATGATAGTATTGTAAACCTAGAATTCTTCGTTTTCACACATCTTCGTAAAGAGCCCATAGTTTTTCAAATATCAGTTAAGGTATTTCACCAGGTGGGTGTGACAGTTGGAAGCCCAGGGACGGATTATATTGTACCTAATAGGATGTGGGTCATGTTGGAGGACCTGTATGAGAGGCACATTAGGCTTTGATCACTAGAAGAAAAACAGGTTGTGAAATGCATCGTCTTACAGAAGTCATACTAAACTCCAGTACTCACAGACTTTTGTGTGTCTATCACTGGAGATGTTCTTTTAGCCTTGCTCCCAATGCTTTCCTCGTCTTCACTGGAGCACTCCGATGGGGTCCCATTTGTGTCAGATCCATCTGAATGATAGTCTGAGGTCTCTAGTTCTGGTTTCTCTGTGGTCTTTTTGGATTTGAGATGCTCTGACTCTTTCACAATAAAGGGACTGCAGCTTTCACCCAGCCTAAGGAAGGGAAGATTAGAGGATGATGGGTGAGGGTGAATGTAGAAAAGTTTCTTCATTTGCAATTTATTACAAATACATGCAAAAGTGTGTAAATTTAACTCACAGGCTACTAAATGTAATTCTCCTTCCCATATATACCCTGACCACAGCCATTGGTCATTCCACACAAATTCAATTAAAGAAAAAAATTGCAGTCCACCAGACATTAGACAAGCACACAGGGGGTTGTATGGAAGCCTGAAATCCCCTTGAATCATTTTGACAACACCACTGCTGCAGAACTGTTTACCAAGCACTGCTGCAGTTACTGGATGGTTCACAGAAGGAAACCCCCCTCCTTCAGGCAGTGTGTAGGCATCACCAGCATGTATTTGGAAACCCCCCTCCCATAAAAATGCTGTATTTGTCTCTGCAGTCCCCAAGTTATTCACACAACCTGAACCAGGCTGCAGGGTCATAGAGGGTGATCCTATCCTGCTTTTACAACTTAAGGACTTTTGTATTGAATGTTAATGTAGTATAGTAAACATTGAGTGTGTGATATAGATTTAGATATATAATTTTATTTTTTTTGGAGGTAGTTTTATTATTTGGACCACAGAATGTCATATTTGTTTGGACTACACTGGCAATAATTACCATGTCCCTTAATGGGGAACTACAGGAAGGACGTTTGAGATACAGTGGGTGGGTTTCTGTCTGTTACAAAAAGATATAAGCATTAATGGCAAGATAACACCTGACTATATATAGGGGACTTACCTGCAGCTAACTTCCTGGGGATCGATCCAGATAGACATGTTTTTGGGCAGTGCCAGCTGTGAGCAGCGCAGGCCACTGCGGACACAAGCTTGTAATACGGAGTCATCCACCAGGAGACTGTGTTCTATCCGGATACATCTGTAAGAAAGTACGGAGTTATTACAGCGGCAAAAATATATAGGAGGACAAGAAAGAAGATCTGATGCATCCCATGGAACAAACATCATGGAAAGAAGAATCCAGAGACCCAACAACTATCCACTGTTTCAAGCAACTGGTAAGCACCACTCAAGCTTGCCAAGTGCAGGGGACAATATCTACCCACTATGCCAAGTCAGAGCATCAAGGCTTCTGGCAAGATTCCACCAAAAGCACTTTGGAGGTGGCATAAGTGCATTTATATTGAGAGGTGTCAAGGGTCCCTTGTCATCATGCTCTCTTACCTGAATGCCTGTCCTTTGTTTGGGCTATCGGGATACCAGTGTCCTTCAAACTTGTCGCAAAGGATAGAGGTCAATGTCTCTGTAAACCGTTCCACCTGCTCGTTATCCAGTTTTTGGTGACGATTAAGCAGCCTTACAATGTAAGACGCCCCAAGTTGTACTTCCTCATACATATTTGCCTTGTCCGGTCTGTATACAGCTCCTATATATACACACAAACATATATAGACATGAGAAATGAGTGGACTATATTACTATGTAATATGCAGTTTTGTTTGTTTTAACAGACATTTCAAATTACCTGAAGATATACTATGACAAAATGTGGAAGTGTTGCCCATAGCAACCTATCACATTCTAGCTATCATTCTGTAGAATAAACAGGAGGCTCTAATGCCTCATTCACCCTTCAGCTCCATTCTATGCTGTCAGAATTGCTTGTCAAAATTTGCACCACTTGTATATCATGCCGTTGCCTTTCTAGGCATCGTTCTTAGATTAAACTTATTGCCACGAGTCAAGGTAACATGCAGCCTTTTGAATAGTTAGTGGGTCACACCAATCTCCCCCTCAGGCTGCCCATCATTGCTCTAGAAAAATGTAAGCCAAACAGTTGCTAGCATTTGATTGGCTACTAACAGCATCATCTATGCTTGCTTTCATTTTAAATAAATGCCTCAGTAATTTGATTCCATAATATTGTTTTTTGTTTTGGTTTGGTTTTTTACCACCACTGAGAAATAAATTAGTCTTTTTATTCAGCAGAAAGGAACCTAACATAAGCTACATTACAATACAATGAAAAGCTAAAAAAACTATTTTTAGAGATAAAGAACCGGATTCACACGCTCGTATCTGCATCTAATTCCCCGTCCCCCTCCCCCGTTTTTAAGTGCCTAACAGCACTAGTTTCATGGGTCATCCTTAACTACCTGTGCGTATTTTCCCTCTTAAGTAGATTCCCCAGTCCTCTCTCCCCTCACCCAGTTTACAGACCTAACTCCCCGTCACGCCTCCTCTTAGCTTAAAAACTATGTGCGGTCTTTAAAGAAGTTCATTTTAATCTATGCATGCAGGGAGAATACTTTGCTTTTTGCACACATACTGAACAGCTTCACTTTAAATACAGACTTGGGCTAGGAAAAATCATCTCTCAACTCTAATACGGTTTGGAATAGATGAAATTCGACTTCTCTGAAATCAACATGCAATGAACTCTGAATCAGGGCCATTGTCCAGAGCAGCCAATCAAATTGTAGCCATCATATCATAGAAAGTTTTAACTCGGATCTGATTGGTTGTCAGATTCCAGAGACTGACATCTTTGGTAGGTGTCCTTTGCAGGGAATCTCTGTTTAGTTTTTTCCTTATAATTTAAGTAGAAAAATCAGTGTTTCTGAGAAATGCTGGGGAAAACCTAATATTCACAAACACAGAAAACTTCCAGGTTATCCAGACCTAAGGGAAAGTTTAGAGCAGTAATAAGGATTACGTTATAGATTACAACAACCCCTTTCTGTGTTTTTGATAGCTCAGTGCAGGGAATGTGGCAGCAGTTGTACTGTCACAGCTCATTACATCCTCCTTACCATGGCTCCACCCACTACGCATTTCAGGTCAGGAAACAGTTAAATTTTGTAGAGCTCTAGGGAGCATTTCTTCCCTCCAGAGGATCCAAGATGTAGCGGACAGTCTCCAGGAGCTTAATGATGTCCAACAGAGCCACAATGCAGAAATTTGCATTAAACCAAGTTATGGAGCCCCGCCCCTACTACTCAATGTAGGCATAACTTGATGAGTTGGCGGCATTAGGGCTGGCACCTATAGAGGTCACGCCAGGAGCGTCAGCACAAAGCTGCCAGCGGTTAGTATACTAGACTACTAGTTCTAACTCGCCAGTGGACAGCTGCCTAGCTAGAGTGGTCTACGACAATATGGCGCACATCCCGGCTTTCTCTACCTCTATCCATGCCCCATGGCTATAGGCAAGTGAGAATAATATCAGACAGGCCTGGCCCATCTGTGGCTCTCCAGTTGTTGCGAAACTACAAAATCTAGCATGCTTTACCAGCTTAAGTATATCTGATATCTAACAAAGCATGCCGAGACCTGTAGTTTTAGAAAACATTTTGAGCCACAGGTTGGCTATTCCTGCTATAGCCAAAATAATCTTTAAAGAGAGAATAACACTGTCTTTTAAAGTCTACCTATTTGCATTAGTTTCTGGCAAATATGAGGATATAACATGTTGTAAACTCCATTATTGCATAGAAAGCAGTGTGAATGTTGCTGTTTGCTGTGTGTGTTCTTACAGGAAGTGCTTTACTCAAACACGCACCGTCAACATTTGTGAGTAGGCTGCAGCAGTCCTGTTTCCAGTTGCAAAGGCCACTGGGAGTTGTCTGAGGACATGTATCAACATTGAAGCAATAACACCACATATCTGAATCACTACAGGCTAGGACATTGAAATTACACTGTGTTTCCTGCCTGTTTCATCATCTGATAAGACAAAGCTCTTAGAGAGCCTAACCCAAATGCATTGTGCTGAAACAAGGACATCTAATATGCGCTCTCACACAGATCTGTGCCCTGGGTTGAGTAATTGTCACTGTGACACTGACACTTGGTAGATTAGTTATCTCTCAAAGAGCTGAAACAGGCAGAAATAGCCACAAAGAAGTGGAAAAACAGAGTGAGCCATGGGGCCCAATCTAAAGCCATGCGAGGGAGGCAAGCTCCTAGATCACACAGAGCTGAAATAACAGAAACATACAAAGTGACGGCAGATAAGAGCCATGTGGCCCAACCAGTCTGCCCAGTTGTTTATTTAAAACTATACTGACCCTAGTTACCTTCAATTTAGTTTGAGATTTAGGATATCCTTATACTTATCCCAAGCATGTTTAAAACTTTTCACTGCATTAGCCTCAACCACCTCAGATGGGAGGCTATTCCACTTATCTATCACCCTTTCAGTGAAGTCATTTTTCTGCACCTCTGAATCTACCACCCTCCAGTTTATATTCATGCCCCCGTGTTCTATTACACCTCTTCCTGTGAATAATGCCACACTCCTCTAGCCGATCACAACCCTTGATATACGTGAAAGCTGCGATCATATCCCCCCCCCAAAGGGGGCATGGGTAAGTTAATATATTTATTAACAGGGTTTTTTAATATAGCGCCAATAGATTAGATAAAACTTAATTTAGAAAATGAAGAGGTCTGTTTAAAACTATAGGAATTCCAGTGGCTTTTAGGCTGGTCGATCATTGAAGGATAAGGGCAAAATTTTCAATATTTACAAACGCTGTCCTGCGATTCCCTTCGGAGATCCTCCACTGCGGTTAGTAATACCAATCTGTCCTAAAAATGCTGGGGACGGAGCCTGCAGTTATCGAACAGGTGACCCAAAAGGATCATCCTGAGAGATCGTTCCATAGAAGAGCAAATGGAGAAGGGAGAGGTTTTTTCTCCACTAGTTAAAACATCACAACATTGCTGTCCCTATTGAGAATGATGGGGATGTCGGGGTTAGGAGAGCTGGAGCCCAACCCATGGCACCAATTGCCTTTTTTTTGGCTCTGGTATTTAAATTCTTTACAAGCGCTTTTAAAAGCTCATTTCTCATATACAAATATCACCTTTTATTTATTATCAGGTTATTACATAGCAATTTTCTAAGTCCAAGTTGTCCAGGATTACAGAGATTTCACAAATTTCTGCACTGGTTCCTCTTTGTCCAAGTGCGGGTCCCCGTTACGAACAGCCCTATTTCTGTAGGGCCGTTATCTCCCAGCCAGTTCCGAACTGGCTGGGCAAGCGATTGCTTCTGCCTCGAAGAGGCATAGCAATCGAACCCTGGATCCTTGAACATGGTGCTATGAAAGGTAAGTAACTATTCTACCCCGAACCCACTCCCTAACCCTAAGTCTCCCCCCTCCACACAGCCTAACCCGAAGCACTTCGGAAAACGAATAGGTGAGTATGCCGATCGCAACTCACCCATAAAAAAACAAAACAAAAAAACAAAAGGAATTCGAAATAGAGACAGACAAACGGCAATTTTTCGGCTGTCACTACTTCGTAATAACAGCCATCGGTGCGGACACTCACCCCACTCTGTCCCTACCCCCGGAGCTACATCACTGTTTGATTGATTTGTAGTAGGACAGGTAAAGATAACTCGGACACACTTAAAATGTCTACGTGTGATTTGTGCTTTAGGTTTGATAACACAATCTTTATTTCAAAACAAATTGTGCAATACTGCTGCTGATGGAATGGTTTAAATACAAAGATTGCAAAATTACATCGTCTAAAAAAAAAAAAAACACAAATTTCGGGAAGTCTCAAATAATTTCCTTCATGATTGAAATCCTCAGAATCTATTAAAAGAGCATTTTTACAATTCTTTAATGGAAGTATTTGAGACAGGCCCAAACCATTAATCATGACAGTTGTGTAATAGGATAGATTCCAGGTATAGGCTGTATGCAAATTATGTTGAGGAACTATTAAAAATAAAAAACACACATTTTAGTTACCAATATTGCTAAAAGGAAATATTTAATGTTGTAAAAAGGGAAAGGAAATGTTTTTATTATTAAACATCTTTCATTCTGTGAAAATCCCCTAGATGCACTTGGTTGCCTTTTCTGTATGTCAGCTTGTATAATAAAGCTTTGGGACTTTCCATTCTTAATATCACAAAGCCAAACATGTCCATAAATCCCCTAGTGCCAGGCATTTCTGGGAGATGACATGATCATTTGCTTAACTAACAGGGAATCACAGACGAAAGCAGTGAGTACCTTTAAGCATGAATAGATCATCTTTCAAACATCCTACAACAAATAATCTTATTTTCAGAAACTCTTATGGGCAATTCATTATGGCTGCCATGCACAGACCCAGTAATCCCACTGCAAAGACACCAGTTCAGAGTGTGAGTGAGTGAGTGAGTGAGTGAGTGAGTGAGTGTGTAGAAAAAGCTCAGAGGGTCTTCCAAAACCTCTGTTCGCGGCAGCACTAGGAGGACAATTTTTTATAAAAATTAAATTGATGCCTGAAAGCACTATAAAATTCCCAGGGACTATACAATGTTGTGATAGGAAATTAGATAAATTATTTCCCTTACTCTTACACCTTAAAACCTCAAATACAAGTTGTATTGTATTTCAGAACTACTAATAGCATTCTCAGGTGTTTATGATATGTGATGTGTATTGTATTTCAAGTATAAGAAAACAATGGATGCAATATTCTTCATTGTGCTGGCCTACAGGAAACCCACTGTGGATTAGAAACAACTTTATCTACAAAGGCAATGTATATGCATTGTCCTCATCCTCCCAAGTGCTTCAAATAAGGATGAGCACATGACAAGCACATGTTAAAGACTTGTGGCTGTATAGCACACATCTTAGTATAAAAAGCCCCAAGGCTAGCAACAGATGCTGAAAAGAAATTATCTTATCATGTGAGGTGTTCGCATTAATTTGGAGTATTTAAATTGAATGCCTGAACTAACAGGTTTATATTAAACTGTCATTTTTGGTGAGGTCCATTTAGAGTGAGACAAGCGTCTTCATTAATATTCTCTGGGTTGTTGGATACACACGAAAGTTGGAACAGGTTTAAGCTTAAAGTAATAAATAATCCGATGGCGCTACATAAAACCCTGTTAATAAATAAAAAACTGGCTCAATTACAGTTGAATGGGAAAGTATCGCAATTAAAATATAGTAGACATAAGAAACCCTCCTTATTATACTATGTGACATGTAATATTGTTTCTGCTAAAACGCAGAATAAGCCCTAAAAGTCCAAAAGCATGTACAGACAAACAAACGCACAGTCTCTCTATAATCATTGTTTACAACTACAGCAGAGTTATGGATACTCTTCAGACCACATGGCTGAACATCTCTCCTTTAACTGAGCTCACATTACCCCCTAACCTCCAAAAATGTATTAAAACAATAACTAAAACAGACGTGACCACTATCTGTAATGTCAAATGTGACAAGTTATAAACAAACCAATCTGACAACATGGAAGGGTCACATGAAAATATAATCTCCTGTACCTTATCACTGATCTGTAGGTAAAAGACATCAGGAGGAGGGGGGGTTATCCTATACTAGAGCTACTTTTTAATAACCAATACATTGTGATACATCCACATGCAGCTTGTCTCTATAGAGGCTGTGGAACTATAAGTCCCCGAATGACCTACCAGCCATAAAATGTTACTTCTAGCCCCACAAACAGGACAGTCAGAGTGGAACATGAAGGGTTAATTTTCTTACTGTAAAGTTTGTAAAAAAAATTAACTTTCCTTTATAAAGACTAAATTAAATAAAAATAAGACTTTTATTATTATAGAATAAATAAGACACATATAGCCCTTGCTATCACTATATGATAGAAAACAGCTCAGGGAAAGGAGGAAGTGCACTCACCGTTGTAGCAGCCTCTGCCCTTGTGTTCTTTGTGTGTAAGACTGAGTAACACATGGTGTGTTGTACTTCCCAAAACCAGGGAAGTCATGAGTCACACACAGGGGGTGGGAATCCCCAGCAGTGACATCACAGGCCATATATGGACATCCTGAAGAAAAAAAGCACAGCTGGTAAAACCCAGCCACATGCTGCAGTTACAGCCTGGTGCATGGCATTGCACACACAAGGCTGTCTGTATACATGGCAAGGGCACCATGGATTGCTTAATACAGTGAATCCCACAAGACAATTATCACAACATAATGAAAGTGCTGCCGTTTTGGAAGGGATTGGTCTAATATTTATCTACATTCTCAATACATAAACGAAAACAATATACAACAAAACAACAATATTAATTACTGAATAAAAACATAGGGCACTACAACAGGCACAGGTAACCTACTGCAATAATACAGGTATTATGAAACTACAAATATCATGCTTTGCCTGGTGTCAGCTATGTCTTGGGAGTTGTAGTTTTTAACTCATCAGAACTGGCAAATATTGCCTATACCTGCACTAGAAGATCCTTTTCCCCACAATGATGGTTATCATCACCCTATTCTATTGTAAGTCTTACAACACCCACATTGTGCAGTAAACAGGCACTGCACAATGTGGGCGATGTTGTAATTAAGATAATACCTAATTAACAAATGAAAAATGAAGAAGTAAAAACATAACACATAATACCCCCTGCAGTAAGCCCAGGCTTCTATTAAAAACGTGTGCATGCTGGTGCTTGTAGTTCACCAAGCACAAGTATGCCCGTGGCTGTAGGGGCATGCTGGCACGCGGGGAACCACAAGTACCAGCGTGCCCTGAGACCGCTGTGGCCGGTAGTGTCCCTATAACACAGTAAAGTCAAGCCCGTTATTATAAACAAATGTATTTTTATTTTTTTTTTTTAAATACAAAAACCCCTTTACCCCCCTAAGACTCCTTCATACCTTGATCTTTATATGCAGCTCCAATCTTCTAAGCTTAAAACCCAGGCTTGCAGAAAAAAATATAAAACCCATTGTACACGCTGTAGGCAGGTCTGACCATCCAGACGTTTACAATGAGGGCCTGATTCAATTAGCCGCAACGAAAGGAAAAAGCTTGCAGTGCGTTTTTCCCCCCCCCCATCATATACGGTACGAAAAATAAACACATTTTTATGCGCACCTCTATATGCACAAAAATGATCCCCAAAAAATATGCAGAATTAGCTTCGCACTGCAAATAATGCTAATGAGAAGCTAATTGAATTGGGCCCTGAGATTTTGTATAACCACACACAGTCTGTTTATAAATACAGATCCCACCCAGCATAGTCTCAAAGTAAAATTTGTTAAAAAAAACAAAAAAAAAATAAGAAATTATATTTATTAATTTTTACCATAGGATTATTTTGTAATTCCAATATTTTGGCAGATACATCTTAGGAATGCTTACAACATCCCTGCAATTGAATAGGTTTTTTCGCGTTTTTAATAGGTTAACTTTTTGGGTGTGATATTAAAGTTTTGGTCCAAAAGTACTGAAATTTTATCTGGTGATGTGTTCGGATACTATGTTACCTAATTTGTATAAATTTGCCAAAATCAAGCCCAAACTGCAGGATCAAAAGGATCAGGGCCTGTCAAATTTGGCGTTGACAATAAAAGCATTTACCTGCCTAGTAGGTAGGTTAATCATGATAAGTATTGAGCACAGCTATCGAACCATGAAGCATTCACAACTATTAGCACCATTATGTAAGAGACTGCACTGTTTTCACCTCTTGATTCTTTGTTGCTGGAATTTATGGTAGACTAGTGGTGAAGTATACACAGGAAAGTATTGTTTATGTGGTATCTAGTTAATACATAAATGTGCCCATCTTCACTAAAATAACAGGGTTGGATTCTATTCTGCGTGCTTTTCCATACCGTGCACTAAAGGAATATTGGGAACTTATGCCCGCAGTCACAGATCAGAATCGCTTATCTGACCTGCCCTGTAAACCACCCACGTTTTAGGATCCTTATGGCACTTGAGTGCCACAGGGCTTCCTTAACTAACCGTTCTTATTTTCCTTCTTAAGAAAACGGGGACTGGGTTTTGCGGCCTGTGGGGACGCACACTGGGGAGTGAAAAGGAACGGCCTGCGTTAGGGTTAGGCTGCGTGACATGGAGGGTTAAGGAGTGTTAGGAGAATAGATGGGAGGGTTAGGATGATGACTAGGGGAAAATCTTGCGTTTTGCTGAATTCACATTTTGATGCATTGCTGGATCCACACATTCTCGTTTACAACATTCACAAAGTGACTGCTGTCATTCCTGCACTGACGGAAAACATGAATGCATCTAAAACACTTCAGTGCACAAAATGCAGTAAACCACAAAAAAAACAAAAAAAAAAAATAAGAAACAAGGGCACTCACCCGGTTAAGCCCGTTCCAAAATTCCCATAAAGTATAGTCAACATTGAGGCCCCTCTAAGGAGACAGAGAACACAACCCATTTAAAATAAATATAATCAACAACTAAAGACATTTATGTGACCTGGGAAGTCATCTTTAATGACATATTGTGAAAAGTAAAATCTTGCTTACTCGTGATCTATATGACTTACTCGCACTTGCTGTCTGTGTTTTACCAGAACAGCAAAAATCTATATGACTCAGGGTCTGTTTATGTGCCTTACATGTGCACTGTCTGTTGCACAACACCAGCCTGTCCTGGCTGGAGGCATGTCACACGTATGTTTGGTGACTGCAGGTACAGCATGTCTGGAGGCAGAGAGAGGTCATTAAATATACACACACCTTTCCTGTGAGATCATGAGACTAAGAAGAAAACAAGCTCATAAGCATATATAATAGAGCTGTGGAATTTGCAGTCTCCCAAAAATTCCTGTAAGGATGACTGATCAAGGGCACTTGGGAACCATTTAACTGTTTTATTTCTGACTGCCTAGTATTACATACACAAGGAAACTCTGGAAATCGGTTTAAGCTGGACCACATTATGCTGACATCGGAGTCACATTTGACTACTGACAGCCAGGAGCTACCTTAAGTTTTCCCGCTCAAGTATAGGAAATTCCCGGAAGTACAGGAAATTCAGCATGGTTAGCGGAACACATGCTCACTTCATATTTCTCGCCTCAGTTCTTAGTGTTTTGATTGCTTTTCAAACACTTTTGCGTTCTGCTATATCAGGCCTGGCGAGCCTCCAGCTGTTGTGAAACTACAAATCCCAGCATGCTTTGTCAGGTATCAGCTATGCCCAGGGCCGCCATCAGGGGGGACCTGGAGCTTATGGCGCCCTCCGATACTTACCTATCTCTGCAGCAGCAGGTATTAGCTGTATCTTACTGCCGATCCTTGCTGCTCAGAGTTGTCCATTAGCGGGCCAACGTGCAGGGAAGAACTACTGTAGTTGCCAGTCCCCTTTCTGGTCCACCTGCAGTTCCGCTATTCACAGCTATGAATTTCGTAGTTGTCAGTTTCCTTTCTGGTCCAGAGGTGTTGAGTCGTGGGCTTTAAAGTTGTAAACTACATACTACTGCTATGTAATATGATGGCACTACATAAATCTGCTAGCAAAACTCAATCAAAAATTGTCCCGTTCAATAAAGGATTTTGTACTTCCTTCTGCCGGCTTTATTGCTGTGAAAGTGTATTAATTATTACCATTATTCATTTAACTTATGGATAGTACTTAATATGAATCATATGGTTAATAAACCATTCTATTCTACAGAATTGTTTTGAAAGCAACAATTAGTAACTTGTGGTGACAATTTTTTGCCCCATAACCTATATTTTAAGCCAACTATCAAGTAAGGTCATGAGGGGGGAGAAGCTTCAGCATATTGATTGGTTAACATGTTTTGGGTCCTTGTGGATGTCTTGGTTACTCCATGACTGCATCACAGTGGACCAGATACAATCATATCCCTGAGTAATGGATGTGTAGGGATCCAATATCGCAGTATTGCAATATCCACACTTCACCACCACTAAGCATGCCCCATCTTAACACTTCCAACTCCTCTGAAAAGAAAATGGCAGCAGTCTGGATCAGTGCGCAGAGAGAGAACATCTATACTGTACATTGTAATAAGTAGTCCCACCTAC
Organism: Limnodynastes dumerilii; assembly: GCA_011038615.1. Lineage (NCBI taxonomy): Eukaryota > Metazoa > Chordata > Amphibia > Anura > Limnodynastidae > Limnodynastes > Limnodynastes dumerilii. The sequence goes on from WWET01002365.1 coordinate 58,299, forward strand.
AAGAGGTCAAAGCAGCAGGGCTTGAAATCTCACTCCTTCTAAATCCGGTTAGGTCACAATGGGTTCCAATTGGCTAGTAGGGATGCGTGTATATGCACTTAAAATAAAAGCGACTGCAAACTAACCCGAAGCTCTAGATCCATTACTATGTCCCAAGGACTTTCCTTTAATGAGGCGGAACACACCTGGACCTTATAAACTTTCCATTTACTATCATGTTTATTTTACATGGGATTCAATAGATAGTGGCCTCTAAAACAAACGTAGCATCTGTCCGTGACCTGTAAAACTTCCTTTAGCCTTGCTTCAGTCATGTGATCATATCAGCCTCTATCTGTGTTTAACAAGTCATGTGTTTAAATTTCCAATACATTAATATAATCTACTTCCAGATGCAGAACACCACACTGATATGCACTTCGCAAAATGTAAATATTACATAACCGGTGTCTGAACCTAGTTTTTGGTTACATAAAACAAAATATGATTCTATTTTAATAAAGTGCAGTTATTTAATATATTATGCATGTTTAACTTAAGCCGGAACGCACAAAGCATATGCGCACATGTATTTGTACAAGGATTGATAGTTAAAATAAAAATAAATAAAACATTTTTCCCAATAGTGCAAGTTTAGATTACTTCTATTAGCAAAACATTGCACAAAAATTGCTGAACCCAATGTAACACCACCCCATGTTGTCATAGGATTTTGCTTGTAGCGATTGCGTACAAATCGCACACATTCGCGCAAGTCTGTTTTCTGGGCATATGCGGTTCATAAATATGCTAATAACCCCTGTGTTGGCGTGTTGAGTGTATATTGATACAATAGCAGAGAGGAATCACTAAAGAAAAAGTATGCCCCTATAATCTGATAAAAACTGAAGGGAATCAAATATTTACTTACAATACTTCTTTCTTCATTAAAAGGTTTTTATAAGCACCATCAGATTATGTAGCGCTTTTCAATTTTATCATCATAACAAGTCTGGGTGCCCACAAGCTTACACTCTACGGACCTGATTCACACTTAAGGCTTTAGGTTCTTAATTATACTCCACTAGTAACAAAGCGATTCTCCTGACACACTTCTGGTTTTCAGCTTCTTAACAGACTTACGAATGCCATAGGGCTGCCTTATCTTTAGGTACTTAGTTGTGTGCCTAGGATGGCTAATTAAGAACGTTTCTGCCTAACCGCGCCCAGATTTCCTCATTTAAATGCCTCACTCCACCCAATCTTATCTTCATTCTTACGTTTTCCCGACACTGCCCTTCATTCTTAAGTCATTACAAACCTAGAAGAAATTGGTTTGTAATGGTGATTCAGAGCAAACCCATTCTTAAGTCCTACGTAAATTGTGTATATTAGGTTACTACGCATGTGTGGAACGGTGCTCACCCGTTCCATACGACGGGCATGCGGGGCCAGGCAAGCCGCGGCTGTCTCCCCGGCAGATCACGGTGAATCTGCAAGGATTCGCTGTGGACCAATGGGAAGGCAGCCCGGCAGGACATGTGGACGCAGCCGCTGTCAAATCAGAGACAGCGGCTGCGGGCCAATCACAGAGCTCGCCGCGTCATTAGCTCCGCCCCGCCGGACGGCATAAAAGACGTTTTGGCGGGAACGGAGCTCAGTCGGCTGGAAGAAGGCGTCGGAAGAAGACCAGAAGAGGAGCCAGGAGAGAAGACGACGGAGGAAGCCCCGGGGCCGCAGGGAGAAGACCCGCGGGCAGAAGAGAAAGCAGAGGAAGCCCTGCTGCTGCCTGGAGGCGGCTAGTGGGCGGAAGAGAAGGAAGCCGCGCGGTGGCCAGGAGAAGGCCTGCGGGCGGAAGGGGAGATCCTGCGGAGGCCCGCTATCCGGGGGCTTGCAAAAGAGCTGCTAGGCCCCTGGGTAGTGGGTGAAGGTAGGAGTGGTCCTGAGACCACTAGCAAAGAGCTGGGCCTTGTTAGGCCTGTCAGCCCCTCATACACCCTGGGCAACGAGCAAGGCCCTGTCAGCCCCTCATACCCCCTGGGCAACGAGTCAGGCCCTGTCAGCACCCATCTCCCTGGGCCACTAGAAAGGTGTGATTAACCCCTGTGCCTGTCTGCCCTGACCCTTGCCCTGTGTGACTGTTTGTGCCCTGCGTGACTGTCTGCCCTGGAACATCAGGTGTGAGTTGTTGTAAGGTGGGAGACTTGTGTCTTCATCTTGTGCCCCTAGGCAACGCATGCTCTCGGCTTGTTTTGAGTTGTTTCACTGTTGCCTGGCCCCCACTACGGTGGGATTAGTGGACCCTCTAGGTTCAGATGAACTAGAGAGGAACACGCTCAGCCCCCGCGTTCCCGGCCAGAACAAACCGAGTGACCCTCCAGCCAGAGGGTAAAGTCACGCACTTCCCCTTAGTGAGGAGCTCGAACACTCTTACTCCACTGTTACAATTCCCTCCAGTAACGATTATCTCTTTTCAGGTCAGCGGAGCATCCATCTAAGGGAAGAAGGTCACCCGGCAACCCCAGTAGATAAGAAGTTCCTAGCCCAGGTAGGACACGAAAAGGGGGGGGGGGATTGCGGGTGTGGGCACTGTATTTGATTTGTTGCCGCGGCGTTACACATGCACAGTATATCCCTTCCTAAATATACGCACCTAAAAAGCTAAAGATTTTTAAGTTTGAATTAGGTCCTATATGTTATTGAGGATTGATACATAAGTGAAACTAAATATTATTTTATTAATGGAGGACAGATTACAATTTGTTGTAAATGAAATCAACAGTGTTTCCTTCCCACCTCTTATACGTTCTTATCTAAGAGCAGCCACTAACCCTGACACTCAATGACCAGGGGAGAGACCCAGTAAAACTTTGGATTGGGCTAGGTACATCACGATCCAGGCTAAATGTACTAAACTGCTGAAGGAAAGTGGAATGTTGCCCATAGCAACCAATCAGATTCTAACTGCCATCACCACTTTCATTTTCTCGTAGTTTAGCAAATCTATCCCTAGTGTCAGATCATTGGTTTGCAAAAAAACAGCTGCAGCACATGATAAGAGGGGAGGATTAGAGTAGTTGAACCATGGCTCTTTTGTTTTGGGGTGGGTTAATAGATCTGGGGAAAAATGAATAATCAGTGTGTGGGGACAGTGAATTGCTACTAAAAGGTTCAATGGGATGGAGACCGGTGTCACACTTTCTCTACGTAATATTTTGGCAATATATAAATACATTTAATAATAATAATAGCAGCACAAATAAACCAGTAATACCTGTTGCTCAGAGTCACTCTGTGAGCTTTTGAATGTAAATCTTACTGACACAATAAAAGGTGAATTTTTTTATAATCCACTTCATAGAAAGACCAAACCTGCTCCAGCACAGGATTAGCAAATGTCTGACTGAGGAATTTATGACTGGCTTCACGTGTAGACTGCATGCTTAGCAGAGCACTGTTTAACTTGTATGTTTATCAACAGGACCCTGAGGATCTATCAGGCTGTGATAGCCTCCTGCAGCTGACTTCATATCAAATATGCACAAGCAACTTAAATTTCAATGGCCCTTATTGAGATTATGAGCTTGTTACACTTAAACCAACCTAAATTTGCTAATCCAATCAGCACCTTTCACTTACAATAAAAAAAAAAAAAAGCTTACCAGCATAGAACTCAACGGCAGGGTCTGGAAAAACAAACAAACAAAGTAAATAAATATAGCTAAAATGCCAAATTATCTAGAAAGTTAATTTTGTTTCTCCCAATTCATAAATAATGAGTCCTCTGAAATATTATTACCTCGCGTTTTATATCTTTGTCCCCTCTTCACTGTAACACCTCTCTATCAGGCTCTTTAGTCAGAACAATCCCAGGTTATGTACACATCGGAATGCCTTATTTATTGAACTTTCCATGTTTAGCACCATTACAACCCCATTGAAAGGAATAAACTATTGAAATGAATAGAGGAACACCTCTATGCTAATGCACCAAGGTGTTGAATGGGTGCAAGCAGGGCCGGCGCGACCCGCTCCGCGGGGGGATGCAATGCATCCAGGCGCCATGCTGGACAGGCGCTCATCCCCCCGCTCCCTGCAAGATGGATGCTGCTGTCAAACATTGTAAGGTGCTCTCATCACTCTGATGAGC
>WWET01002365.1:62721-72770 GCA_011038615.1 Limnodynastes dumerilii
ACACATGATGGGGGTTAATAGGTGCTGGATACACATGATGGGGGTTAAAAGGTGCTGGTTACACATGATGGGGGATACTGGGTGTTGGAGAGACATGATGGGGGATACTGGGTACTGGGGAGACATGATGGGGGATGCTGTGTGCTGGATACACATGCTGGGGATACTGGGAGCTGGATACACATGATGGCGGATGCTGGGTTCTGAATACACATGATGGGGATACTGGGTGCTGGAGAGACAGGATGGGGGATATATATATGTATAGTGGAGACTAGGACACTATTGTATAGTGGTGACTATGATTTGCTTTGTTTTATTGTGGTTACAATTGTGTTGTATGATGACGCTTACTATAATCTAGGATGGTCACTGGTGTCAATTTCAAACTGTTAAACAGAAGGGCGCAAAATGAAAGTTCGCAGGGAGGCGCCAAACACCCTTGCACCGGCCCTGGGTGCAAGTGCTCAAACAGAAAAGAAACATACTACCTACCTTAATGTCTGAGGACATCAAGGTGTCCTGTGCTCATATAACATGCCATTGCTTTCATACAGGTCACAGAATTTGCAGGGGTCTTCTGATACCTGTAATAACTTAAATGGAAGCCCCTTGTTATTCCTTATTACACGACAAGTTCATATGATCTTCATATGAGGAAAAATACTTAAACATAGAAACAATGACAAAATATTACAGCACTTGGCATCCAGTTTGGCCATTATGGGTTTAATAAAATGGGAAGAGACCCAATATTTATACGCAGTTTTGTTTAAGATTTAGAATATCCTTTTGTAATACCAATCATGTTTCAATGGTTCTAAAATATTTTCCTTTACCTCCTCTGATGGGAGCCTGTCCCACTCACAAAGACAATTTTAGCAAATTCATGTTTCCAAATTTTTTATTTAAATTGTCTACCCTTCTGTATACCACTGGCACAAGTAGATATAAGTCCTTAGCGTCTCTGTACCTAATTATTTACCTTTTTAACCCATGATCACACATCTTTGCCTTGTTTCTCTCCTCCTCCATATTACATCATGTTCATATACAGTATTTATTGGGGGAAGTAAAACACTGCTAAGATGATCTGCAGTATAAGCCACACACATCTTTCTCCTTTAGGCAGGGCCGTCTTAACAGAATTGCTAGCCCTGGGCAAAACAATGCACAGGGGCCCCTACCAACCCATTCACAGGAATAAAAATGTCCCCCAGTATTCCCAAATCATGCCACTCTACACTACATACTGCACATTACTCCCCTTGTTATATCCCTCTGCCTACATTACACATTTCCCCTTCTGGTATCTCTTCGCACATTACTCCTAGTCACACACCTATATCCTTACTTACCTGCTCCAGCATCTGCAGCATAACACAGCCTCCTCCACTTCATTTATCTCCGTGGCTCTTCTTTCTCTGAAGCAGGAAGCTGCGCCCCCTCAGCTCCGTGCCTGCAGAGCCTGACTGATGTGCTGATCCTGCCTGCAGTGAGTATAGCTGCAGGCAGAAGCAATATGCACACTTCTGCCCAGACCTGTGCAGCTTTCCTAGCTACTGGACCTGAAGCCAATGCGTACCACGGGTTGAGAACCCCCGGTCTAAACAGAAGCTGCAGGAGGGCAAAGACAATAGACACAGGGACGTTTGGGCTAGTGCTGGGCTTTGCTGAAGGGCCCCTTGATGTGTAGGGGCTCTTGGGCACTAGCCCAAACTGCCCAGTGGAAGAGACGGCCCTGCATGTAGGTAAGGTAGTGCTGCCTACCTGCACATAGTTTTTTCAGAATACATACACACACCTGTGCCCCCTTTCTAACACCACTGCTACAAACACAGGGCCCGATTCAATTAGGAAAAAATCCTTCGCCGGCGTATTTAACGCATTTTTTATTTTTTATTTACCAGCGTTATTTTTTTTTGCAATTCAATTATTTTTTACAGTTAAAAATACGCAGTTTTTTTAAACGATAAAAATCCGCACCTATGAGAGGTGCGGATTTTTAACGCTGCCCTATGTTGTGCCAACAGGGCATGCTGATGCTTGTAGAACTACAAGCATCAGTATGCCCATGGATGGCAGGGCATGCGGCACCATGCCCTGCCATCCAAGGACCACTGAGCAGCTGCTAAGGGGAAAAAAAAAAAATTTCTGTTAACACTGAAAATCACTTCCTGTGCCGGGCGCTACTGAGGCTATTACCTAGTGCCTGAAGTATCGTGAGAACGTGATTTCAGGCACAGGGTAATAGCCTCAGTAGCGCCGGGCACCTCCTGCTAGCAGGAGGTGATTTGCGGTGTTAACAGAGATATTTTTTTTTCTCTGGTTATTTTTTTACCGCTGCCTGCCGTTTTAGTGCAGCGGTAAAAAAATAATTGAATAGGCAAATTTGTGTCGGTCAATTGCCGGCGAAGGCGTCGTATTTTTACTGACGCAAACTTTTTGAAAACTTCGCCGGCAAATGAATCGGGCCCACAATATCTTATGTCTGTCCTTTCTCCACCAAATCACCCTCACATTGTACAATTGACATGTTATTAACCAGCAATGGATGGCCCTATATTAGGATATGTGGTAGAGAGATAGGCATGCAGTCGTTTCCCCTTTATTTAATTGTGATCCAATTGTATATTGTCTTGGTCAATGGTCATAATAAATTATTTTCCTCACAAAGTCCAAGTCCACAACAATGGATTAATTCAGCTGACTTAAATAGCCTTGTGTGTAGTAGGGCATTTAGACTAAGCACCAATCAGGCAGAGGCTCATGGAAAGGATAACTACTTAATGTTGTGTAATATGTTAGTGCTACTTAATGAAGTTTTAACCTTCTCTTGCTCCCTACAGCTGCCAGCTCTTCCCAGAATCCTACAGAAAGCACAATAACAGTACTGTATACTTTATGACACAGCACTAGCATAAGGCCTATAATAGGGAAAGCTAAATATAACCACCCCTGTAGACAAACTGTAGCTTTGTAACTTACTGGTACACAAGAGGCTTTTCCATCTCTGTTTAAAGTATTGACCCTCTTGTATGAGTTTATAGACTCCTCTGCATATACACAAACACGCAACAGCTTATAAATGGTTGGAAACTTTTCAAGCATTGCAGTGGGTAGGAGACATTAACGTCACCAAACCCCCAACCAGCCAATCACATGGTAGTGGGCGGGCCTAGTGTGTGTCATACTCTATTAGGTTTAATTATATACAAAATTTAGCAGTCTATGGGAGAAAGCACATTATTGCAATAGTAAAAATAAGGCAAAGAAATCGCTCACAATTCAGAAGTTTTTTTGCTTTATAGTTCATATCTTGTTGATGTTTTCGATTTTCAAAGAAGACACTTCCCAGGCTTTCCTCTGGTATTGTGATCCTCCTTGTTTAGAGTTGTGCAGCTCTACAGGTGTCTGCAATCAGCTGTTGTCTCAGCTGCTTATCCTTCTTCCGGCTGTCAGGCTCTCCATGCAAAAAAGAGGGAGACAAGAGGCACTGGGCCCTAGTGCAACAACGATTATTACAAATGACAATTATTGGAAGTACACCTTGCACAAATCTAAACTCTTGTAAAAGGTTTCTTTCGTGTTAAGATCTGGTACCACCATACATCAACTTCTATGGGGCAATGGCCAGTATACCCTTTGGAATAATAGGATACTTAAAAGCCTAAGTCATTCTGGACACATAACATACTATGACACCTGCAGAGCATGGTCAGAATAATTGTTTGAGTCTCTTTAGTATTTGAAATATAAAATTAAACCCAAAACAATTACTTTCCCAAACCCAAAAACTTGAGGCTCGTTACATTTTATCTAGAAACCATTGAAAAGGTTTTTGAATTTACCTGTTGTGTACAAAAGGAATAAACACTACAACTAATCCCTTTCTTATGATGGGTGCTACAGTGCCAAGAAATAACTGCCAGGTCCTGGGTGTGTCTAAATATTTGTATATGTCCTTAGTCACTTGCCCACAATAACCTTCATTTAATGCACCAAAAGAGACAACCAGTTTGGCTCATGCCCCCATAAACCCACAATACACCTCTGGAGTCATGTTAGGCCACAAGTAAGGACATTTTAAAATAAAGTTTTGTACAAAGTAACAACTAAGGAATAAGACACCTTATAAGCCCCATGTCAAGTATTACTATTCCACCATACATTAAGGGACAAAACGTAACTGCTATCCTTTACCCCTGGGCACTTGTATACTGTAGGCGTCAGGGACAAATAAAGCAGACCTGGCTCTGCCCAAACTCCTTACATCCTTGGTGCAGCCCCAAAAACAAAATAAATAAATAAAGCACCACCCTGTCTCAGTCTTATAGGACAAACGTGTAGAGTGGTTGGCTGGTACCACGGCCTTTATTTCAAAAAGACCACTGTATACAGCTGAATGCCATCCGACAAGTGTTTATCCTAGCCATGCCCTTAACCCTTTCCTTCAGCCTAACCCTAAACTTCCTCTTTTAGCCCTCCCTCTCCATGATCAACAGTTTAACCCTAAGCTACCCGGCACAGCCTGTAGCCATTGGGAACAGGAAGAGAGTTTTCTGTTCCCAAATTTCTATTTTCAAAGCTTTTCGAACAATGATACATTGACCAGCTGGCGGCTACATCACAGTTGAAATATGGCCGCTCGGACCGGCAACCACATCCCTAGACAAACTGAAAAACGTGGTCTCCCAAAACCAGCACAGTGCCACAGGAATATTGACAGCAAGTATGGCAACGCCTTTACAGGTTTCTTCCGAGACTAATATAAACCAATTATATAAATCAGAGTACTCTAAAAGCTCTACAATCTAATTTATACACATTTCTCCTTTCTGAACACAGGTAGTAAGTACAGGGGTTGACAAACTGACCAATAGCACAACTTGTTTCGGGGAGGGGTCAAGTATTATCAGTGGGCATTACCTCTGCTCCTTTCCCTTTATGGTCTACTCTGCTCCAAAAGCATCACATAACAGCCTCGATTGTGCATGTACCATAATGTGTACATACAGGAGCTGTCCCTAAACAGTGTTAAAGATACTCATACAAAAGAGTATCCCAAGTGTGTGCAACTTTTCTATTGCCCCAACTCTCCTTGGGGCCTCATAGCAGCCATAGCCTTCTTGTTAGTGTGAGCAAGTAAGCGATTTTGAAAGAGCTTGGATAGTTTCAAAACAAAACACAGGAGCCCTTGTGACTTTCCTTATACACACACAATAAACGTGACAGAGCATGTGGATTCTTACCAAGTCTTTGTTTACCTTGTACAAATCATCATTTAGCAGACGTTCCTAACACTGTAGTTGTCTTTTGAATCCCCAGTCACTATGTAGAGACACTGCAACATTTAGTCCTGATATGAAGACACTGTGCATGCACACATCTGGCAGCAGCAGCCACACTATATTAGTTGCGTGCAACAGCTTAGAAGGCGCTGCTGGGGAGTAGCAGCAGCAGCAATCAGCCAGCGCCATCATCTGCAAGTATGGATAGTAGGTCTAGCTGTTGCCTCCCACTATCACTCCCCGGCAGTACCTACACAGCCGTGTCACACTACTAATATAGTGAAGCAGGTGGCTGCGGCTCTGAGAGTTAAGCTGGGAGGAGCCTGGGTTGGTGCCGCAGTCAGAGGTGTAACATAAATTAATGGCACCTGAAGCAAGTGAGTGCTACGGCGCCCCTCTCATAGTAGTGTGCCAGGGAACATATTCCCCAACATTTGCTGGCTAAGAGTTTTTTTTCCACTGAATGATTGTTTTGTTTTTTTATTCATGTCTCAAGTTGATTTTTACTGCATTGAGGCTATAGAGAAGAAGATAGCTGCAATTATACATCTCCTCCCATCATATTTATTTTCCTCTGTTATACACCTGCCTTTCAATCTCTCCTCCCTAATGGCATACCCAACTTCTTGTGCCCCCGTCTCCAATACACTTCACCCACCCTGTCCCCCTTAATTTGACACTTCTCTCCCTGCCCCCCTCCATTAGACATCTATGGACATGTCACACTATATAAAGCACATGGGGTAAATTATGGGTCTAGAAACACATACTATAATATGTGACATATATAGATTAAGGTTTGAGAATGGCACACTATACACAGTATAGACTGTACCATCCCCAGACCCATAATATTCCCTAATTGTACGTTATATAGGTGTGCCATTACAGACCCCTAATATCCTACATGGAATACTAGTATTTTAGGGATCTGAAGGTGGCTTTTGGCTGTGCTCTGCAGCACCCCTCTGGTCTGCTAGTTCCTGGAGCCTCAGTTCAAACCCCCTAGGAGCAGATCTGGGTGAGACTTTGTAATAATTTACATCACAAAGCTCCACCCATCTCTAGTAACCATGTAGGCAAGAATCCTCTTCATTTCATGGCAAGTTTCTAAGCCCTCAGGCTCTAAACTCACATGGAAGGTTTTACGGTTTGGTATTAAAAGCAGCTGGACTGGCCTCCAGAACAAAGGTTTAACAAGTACAAATAAAAGACTTTCCAGATATATAACATGAAAGCTAAAGAATTATGAACACCCAAACCCTACTATTGTGTTGTGTTTTTTTTTTTTATTATAAAAGGCTTAATAAAAGACATCGATTAACGGTTTAAATGATTTATTTTGCAGTACAATGAGTTACTCTGCCCAGTAACAGATTCCTACAAACATTAAAAGGTCATTACTAACCAAACAGCCACCAACAATTAGTCTTCACAATACAAACTGATCTGATAGGTGTGTTCAAGGAACTAGTGATGTCACATTAGCCCACTGAGGTTGGCCCTACATTTTTAGAGTCATTGATGTCTGTTTCTTGAAGAGCACTGGGGAGAAAAGATCTTAATACAAGAGCAACACAATAGGAGAAAAGGGAAATTGATGTTTAATAGAATTGGCAAGGATGGCCTAGAGCCCAAGCAGCCTTTTCCCCAAACACCCATCTCTTACAATGATGTACTTACTATAGATTGATACTCAAACTGGATGCTGGTGGGAGAATTAAACCATTGCACTGCTTAGGAATTGTAGCTTTCAATTTACACCTAGGTTAGTTCCAAATTCAATAGGACCATTAGATATTGGGAAGCCACTATTGAAGCAGGAGCACCAATGGGCAGGAGGACTGGTTTCTGCTGCAGATTTACAGCCATTACACAAAGTCACTGTAGGCTGAGCATGGCTATAATCCTTCTGCAGCAGTATAGAGGTTTATAGCCAGGATCATCATAAGGCTACATTCTGCTAATAAAGTTTTAAAACAAGAGCCTATAGCTAGTTAAGTGTTGGGTTAAAAAAAATAAAAATTGGGACTTTGCTTACTTAGAAGATACATTTTTTTCAACCAATCAAGAATGGCTTACAGCATAAAGCAAAATCTTACCAACATTAAAACTATAAAAACATTAAATCCTCTCCATTGGAAGACTTAAGTAAAGGAAGTTCAAGAAGGGGAGCTCAATTTAGGGACAATGGTATTACTAGATAACCTTACTAGGCCCATACCAGTCCTTCCCCTCCCTGCAAGATCTGTACAGATACCTACAAACCTGTCTGCCATGATCATGTAGCATTTTTAAAACAATTTCTGCAGGATAGATGTTTATAGACATATAGGTGCTAGTCAGGCTCTTCAGAGGAAGGACCTTGTGCACAGTCCAAACATGTTTTTAAGGCAAAACTTTTTAAAGACAGTTCCATCTACTTAGTAGAAGTTATTCAAACTTGCTTCAGACTAAAAAATAAAAAATAAAAAAATAAAACTAAACATTAAACAAGTCTATAGAATACAAGTAGCACAAGGCACAACAATTCTACTGAACCATAAGGGTAGATTACAACAATTGTGATCAAATGAGGCCAACTGGTTAGGATATTGAGCTAGATGAACCTCTCCAGGAGTTTGTATACTGATTACTATGTTGCCACCTTACAGGCAAAAAGCCTTATGGTTGTTTAAGCCCATTGCAACACTTCTTCAGATTTGCAGTGATTGCATTTTAGGTGGTCTGGACATAGTAAATTTTGATTATTTTTCCATCAGTTTTAAGAGGTCCATCAAGCTTAACTGTATGGCTTCAATGTTCAGCTAGCATAAAGCCACAACAGACCACTATGCAAGTAAGGAGTGCATTCTATACAAAATGTAGACCAAGCCTCTTCCATAAAATGTACAAGATCAGCAATATCAACCCAAGTGCCCATGTACTCAACTACAGCAGGTTGGCTCACTATGAAGTGCTCCAGTGTCCTATGCCTTGGTTTTAAGTCATTTAGTACCATGAGCAAAACCTGCTGTAGGGCATATATTCAGTAAAAAAAAAAAAAAAAAGATGAAGATAGGATTAGAAGAGCAAGGGTTTGGCTCATCTAGTGTAAGAGCAAGCAGATTATCACAGAAGCTTGAGAGTTTCCTGTTGAAGAGCCTTTTAGTCACCATGTTCCTTCACAGCTTCTCTTGCCACTGTTGCATCCTCATCCAAGCTCACACATTCTCTTGCAGCTGTTCCATCCTCATCCAAGCTCACACATTCTTTTGCAGCTGTTCCATCCTCATCCGAGCTCACACATTGTGCTTCAGAGGCAAGGAGTTCATCCACTGGGGTACAAGCATTGGAATTCCTAGGACTGTCAATTGCTTCATCTGGGCTTTTACAGATTGGTGGAACGCAACACACATTAGTGATGGTAAGATTTGCTTCAAAGACCTCGTCATCAGATTCTTCTGAAACAGACTCAGAGGAAGGTTCCTCTGAGGAGTAGTCTGAGGTTTCAGGGGGTGGGTAACTTTGTTCTGGCTCTGGCGTTACATCAGGGTTTAATGTTGCTACATTGAAGTACTCACAGTCTTCTTCAAACCTTAGTAGGAGGGATTAAATAAAATAAATAGTTTGTTGACCAACGCAGAGGAAGAAAATTCAGGTGAATATCAATCAAGTTTTGTATCAATATCTATATTACTCCCTCCAACATATATTTCATCAACATTCTGTCCTCACCTTGCACAAACTTGAAATGGATCAATCCAGATAGTCATTTCATTGGGAAGTCCAATTTTGGAGTACTCAATACCACATTGCTTACATGCCTGAAGTAGAGAATCGTCCACATACTGCCAGGGATTGATACGAATACACCTGTAAAGGAAAGTTTATGGCTTGATTTTTTTTGACCGCATCAAATACCCAATATACAACCTAAATTTGCATTATATCTTGTGGTGTTCAAGGGGGTCAAGACATTGGTTGTCAGTGCTCGCAATGAGTTCAAACATCCACTTCTCTGGTATCCACTGGTGGGAGATGCCAGGGGTTGTTTCATAAAGCCATTTAGAAATAAATGCTCCTCAGTCAAGTATTACTGGTTGTTTTCAACACAAGTCACCTCTTCTATGGTTTGTTTGTATAATTTATTGACCCTTGCATAAATGGATGGTGTTTACAGTAAAATATGAACATCTGTTATGCCTGCTATATTATGGACACTGCTGTTATAAAAGCTGCTATATAATATTTGATCTATGCCATTCCAGCTGTAACATTGAACAATGAACACTAAAAGTAGAGAATGATTGGCCAAGAAATGAGTATATAGAAAACATGAACTTTCCACTCTGACACTGCAGGATATAAGGTGCCAGCCCACATTGAGGGGGAACAGGCTAGTGATTAACATTACCATTCATAATTCGATCTCTCCGTTTTTATGCAATTGCCATTACCACATAAAATTTAAGTGAGCAAAGTTTAGTAAATGGATTCCTAAATAACTTAGCTATTTACAAAGTATTTAGTTACTGAAAACTTAATCTTAAACATAAAATAGGGAGTTTGTTTTTAGTTTAAAGGTTACTTGGTAGGGGATCCCTAGTTATATTACACTAGCTAAAGTACCTAGTGTTACCAGAGCTTAAATATAAAATGGAATGTTTAGAACAGGTTCCCTGGGTAAAAGTTCTGCCCAGTGTACTGCAACAGCATGTCTGATCAGGAACCTAACCACATCCACCCCCCCCCCCCCCCCCCCCCCACCGCGCGGCA
>WWET01002365.1:96676-107281 GCA_011038615.1 Limnodynastes dumerilii
TCTTTCCCACCCATATACATTTTCAGAAGACTGATTTAGGTTAGATGTTTGTGGTACTAATATGGCTGGACGGAGGCTTGTAGTAAATGCATAGATCTAGGAAATAGGAGTTGTGGGATGTTTTTTGGGAATTTAATGCCAAGTTATATTATTGTGCTTCCACTGAAAAGGATAATTTTTGTTCCATTCTGGCCTCACTACTCCCAGTTCCCAATAGCTACAGGCTGCAGAATATTAGGGTTAGGTTGCGGGGCATGGAGGGTTAAGGTTAGGCTGCGAAACATGGATGGTTAGAGCTGAAGAATGGGAAGGTTAGGGTTAGGCTACAGGAAACAGGGGTAAGGGTAAGGATAGGGTTAGCCAAAAACACTTACCTTTTGGCGGATGACTCTTCGTCGCATCATCACTTTCTACAATGGGGACTACTTTTTTTTTTTTTATCTTTGTTGTGTTCTTATTCAAATATATTGTTTTAGATTTTTTCCATTGACAAGATTATAACTTGTCTTGAGATAAGCAGCTTAGTATTGATTTATTTTAGGTGCTAGAGAATTTTTGTATGATAATAAATAAATAACATATTTAAATAACTAGACCATCAGAACTCGGCAAATACTTACAACTACAACTGATCTCTTGTTTTCACAATTCACCCACGTCAACTCACAAAGGAGGCGTGGTCTGTTATGTAAAGTGTGTATCTATGTTAAAGTGGGTGTGGTCATGTCAGGAAAGGGCTTGCTCAAGTTCTATTCTACTTTAAACACACCTCGGCCCTCCAAAAACTACCGAAATAAGCAATACTTATTGTGTCATTGTTATATTAATCGAAGCAAACATTTTTATTTGTAATTTCTGTTTAGTATAGCAGAAGCTGTGCATGTTAGAAAAAAGGATAGAAATGACTTAATTGATTATTGTTTTTCATGGTTAATGTACCGCACTGTAATTTGTTTATAGATCGTAGGATGGTCTGCTGTCATCTAGTGTTGACTCGACTGCTCTTCTGGTTGTAGCGCAAAACGCTCGGCTCCTCAGAACCTCACCTGTGAGATTTCCTTTCCTCACAGGTTAAGGGTCTCAGGGACAGAGAGAAATGCTGGTCAAAGATAATGGTGATGAGACCTCTAGCCTCCTTACCTGAACATCACAGAGGAACCTGCTGGAAGAGAAGAGTCCATGTTACAGGAAGGTACATAATATTGCGCAACAGTCCACAAGACAAAAGATGCATTACACAGACATTACTATGAGTTCCTCGTGGGAAGGACTTCAAACAGCCACTTATGTGCCAGTTTTCAACCAATGAAAGCTCTAATTATAATCTTGCATCTATTTAAACATTTGTGTGTGGCAATACAGTGTGCTGTGATTCGGGGGCAACAGGTTTAAGTGCTTATGTGACCCAAAGCTGTAACTAATGCAATATATCGTCAACCTTTGGAACAAAATATTTACCAATAGGACTACCTAAAGAAGGCTGCAGTCATGTTGTAAACACACAAGGAATCTGAATGTGCCACAACAATTGTGTTGTCATGATGTGAGCAGGAATATCATTCTAATAAATTTTATTTTACGGTATAGTAAATGTTCCAACCTGCAGCACAAGGCTGTCCTTAGCAGGGGGAGGGGGCGCCCGGGGCAAAGCCTCCTCACCGCCCCCTCCCTTTTCCAGCTGGCGCATGCACAGGTTAACAGCCACTAATATATTGTAGCAAGAGGACGCGGCACTGTAAATGAAGCTGGCAATGTTGAATGTTCTACATAAAAACATAAGATAATGATTGTGTTAATTAATTAGATGTTGAGGTGTCACATTGAGCCTGATCCAGACTTAATATCGACAGCCAATTTACGCACGCGGCATGCGTAAATCTTACTGTGGGAACGCAATGCGCAGATGTTACTCTTCATAGCTGTGAATGTATGTAACTCGCAGGTAACTCCGTACGATAGAGTGTGACCACTACGCAAGCCGAATATACGCATTGCGGACGGAGGAAGGCATTTAAATTGTACAGCGTGGGCTGGCACCTACGTATGACAAGGCATTGCATGCACACAGAGATACGCAAGGAAAAGTTAAGGCAGGGTTCTGAACACGTAGGTCAGCTAAGTGACGTGTGTGCGAGGAGAGTGCCAGGGGGAGGGCATTATACTTAGTTACATATGTGTACGTAAAATAGCTCAGGCCCATTGCCTGCAACATAATAAGGGCTAGGAACAATATTTACCAGAGCTCTATAATTCTTATGGACTGCTCTGGAAGTGTGAAATACAAGGCAAGTGATCTCAGATGCATTATTTTTCATTTAGAAATGTATATCTCAATTCAAACATTAAGTTGGAATTTTCTGTTTTTGTCTGCGGCCTTATGGCAGAAATACAGCACCTCTTTTCTCTTTTGATGGTGAACTGTGATTTATGTGTGTAAAGTAGTCTGATGGTACAGAGCAACCAGTCTGTTTGCTAGCCAGCGTGTGGTGTGATAGATGAGAGGAGGAAAGGAGCCTCTTAAAGATAAGACCAAGCCAAAAATATCCTATGACCTAAATTTTACCAGTACGATCAGAAACTTTCAAGATGAAATAAACGCTCCCTGTCTCTCGAGGGACCTAAGTGTGTCAAAGGATTTAAAAAAGTTTTATGCAGTGTTTCCTAAAACACACTACAGGATGCTGTATTTCTTATCAACTTAGAATTTACTTTCCAAAGTGAATAATTCCATGTTCATACTGCCGCCCCGGCAAAAACCCGCGATTTTCTACCCGGGTTATTGCCGGGGCAAACAGCAGCCCAGCAGGGGGGAGCCGGTTCAAACTGCAGCTTAGACCCGGGAAATTCAGTGTGAACGGGCCTGACCCAGGACTCTTTGGGCTCTATACTGCTTTACTATTGTATACCTTATTCTATTCTATAGTCTATACTATTATATACCCTATTCTATTCTATAGTCTATACTAATGTATACCCTATTCTATACAATATAATAGGGTATACAATAGTATAGACTATAGAATAGACTATACAATAGAATAGGGTATACAATAGTATAGACTATACAATAGAATAGGGTATACAATAGTATAGACTATAGAATAGAATAGGGTATACGATAGTATAGACTATAGAATTGAATAAGGTATACAATAGTATAGACTATAGAATAGAATAGGGTATACAATAGTATAGACTATAGAATAGGGTATACAATAGTATAGACTATAGAATAGGGTATACAATAGTATAGACCACAGAATAGAATAAGGTATACAATAGTATAGACCAGTGGTTCCCAAACTTTCTCAGTTCGAGGCACCCTTAGGTTCTCCATATTTTTTTTCAAGGCACCCCCAAGACAAAAATAGAATAGAATACAATAGGAAATAGAAACATTCCGAGGCACCCCGGTGAGAGCGTCGCGGCACCCCAGGGAGCCGCTGCGCACAGTTTGGGAACCACTGGTATAGACTATAGTTTTTTAGACCCAATCAGCTTCATTTCAGTGAGACCCGGGATAAAAAAAACCCGGGTTTCACCGTTCACACTGGTGGCAACCCAGTCTGACAGGGGAATAACACTTCTTATATCCCGTGTCTGATTCCCGGGTCACTCGTGACCGTTCACACTGAGCCCCGACCCAGGTCATTAGGGCTTGCCCCTCCAATATCTCGGGTTTTTGGCTCAGTGTGAACGGAATATATGTGAATGCTAGAAAGTACATTTAAAATGTGATCTCACTGTTATTATCTGTTCCTCTAAATCAGGGACAAGAATAAACAACTTTTAGTGTTACTGGTTTTACCATCATCCCGCTAACAAGTAATGCTCTGTACTTATCTACATTCTCAATTTAGATGCACATTTTAAGCATCATTCATTAAGCATAATGCCTAATTATTCCAAGAACAAACCCTTTAAATTTGTGATATTATGTTTTAGCTTGTAATGGTGACTTGTTCTTAAATATATTCCTAATTTGGAAATATAGGGTCGTGTTCAGAGATCCGTTTGTGCGGGAAGTTCCGTGCTTATTTTTACCATCCGATAAACTGCGCATGCGTAGCAACTAAATTTACACAATCCATGTTGATTTTACACCTGGAAGTCCATTAGGCACAGACTTGTGCATCGCGTGTGGGAAGATCAGTATGGAGGGGTGTGTTTATAATCCGTCCGGAGAAAGATCTGTGTAAGTGGGTGGGGGGAGGGAGCATTCAAATGACCATTTGAGGGCGCGGTGAGGGCGCGGATAGATACGCACGTACGGAGGCATTATACGCTGGGAAATGCACACTTAAAATAAGGGTGGACAAGGCACTCGTAAATCACCGACAACCCGTCCGTGTGAGGGGAGTGTCATGGGTGTTGCCTTGCAACAGCTGTGAGTATATTTGCGTACTTTTAACAAATGGATCTCTGAATACGGCCCATAGTTCTGTAAAACACACGGACAGTGGGGTGGATATTTTTGTTTGCAGCGACTGTGTAAGCTGTCAATAATGTGGGCATAACAAATAAATACATATTAGACAACTCTAACAAAATGTCCAGGAGATCCAGGAGATGTCCAAAAAATCTGCATCCCTCTCGGAATTCCAGGGGAGAAGGCAATCCCCCAACACTCAGTCCACACCTGGGCTTAATGGTGCAAACTGTATCTTCAAACTAACTCTCCCGCTGTTATTCAAGGCATTGCGTAGAAGAGAAGATTTGGCTTGATGTGGCTTAATGCAAATTGTGGCATCGGGGGCACCACAGATCTCCCAAAAATTGGCAAGTGTAAATAAGGCTGGGTACAAACTGGGGCTTTTTCGAAAGATTATCTTTCCAATCTGGTTTAACTAGATATCTTACCACTGTGTACTGTCCAAAGATGCTCAAAATATTTTCAAATGGTCTTTTGATTTAAACTTTTGGAGCCCCCAATATGCCAGTTTAACACTGGAGCGATATCTTTTGCTTTTTACAAGTGTGTACGGTGTCTATTAGGAGATCTTTGGACAGTACACACTGGTAAGATATCTGGTGAAACGGTCTTTTGATTGTGTGATTGGAAAGATTATCTGCTAAAAAGCCCGGTGTGTAGCCTGCTATAATGCTATTTATCAGAATGACCATTATAAGGAGGTAACCGAGTTCTGTCTAAGCCAACTTGGTGTAACTAGTTCAGCAACTGAACATAAAATGGAGTTTAAAACCTTTTAATGCCTGTTGTGTCTACATATTTAGAAACATGGTAGCACATTTAGTGTAATGATTTCTGTCCAAGTCTGTGGTTTATATATGCGTAATTTTTTATATTTGTGTACGATCCCACCATGTCCTTTGCTAATCTCTTCCACTCATGGGTTAACTCATAGGTTAATTGTTTGTTTGCTAATGAATAATAGCAATGGAAAACTTTTTATTGTTGATTAAAGTTTATGTTTTTTTAGCAGTATTGAAGTTCTTATGGTCAATCCAAAGCTGTGGAATTTTTTTGTGGAATTCCAAGATATAAAGCATACAATCATTTCTTTTAACATTGTATCCGAAACTGCCTAAAGAGAACTCTATGCGATCTTCACAGACATTGGGTACCCATGCCGCCCCCATTTCACTAGCGCATCGCTTGAGCTTGAGTTTCGCAAATCAAAATCCAGGTTTCCAAAGTCTTAATTCTGGGTTTAAAATTTTGGTTGTCATTCAGCCTTGAGGTCTACAATTTAGTTTAGCTTTTAGTAGTACTAGAAGCTTGTGAACGATACTCAGGACTCTTGCTTAAGACCAATTGACCAATATATAGAAACATAGAATGTGATGGCAAATAAGAGCCACCTAGCCCACCCAGTCTGGCCCTTAATTTGGTTTAAGGTTTAGGATATGTGATATTATGTTCGCCTCTACCACCTCAGATGGGAGGTTATTCCACTTCCCTTTCAATGAATTGTTCCATGCATTTCCTGTAATCCTCCATGCTGCAGCTTATTTCCATGCTTGCAGACTGCTCCTATAGGTTAGAGTACATAAACTGATAGTTACCTAGCTGTACAGGTGATGGGTGCAGTAATTCAGCTGCAATGTATGCCTCAGCCTTCACTTATGGGTCAAAACAAAGGGTTGTCATTGCCACATCCTCTATAATAGGGAACAGCTATATCCTTTTGCTAAGAGTGAGTGAGTGAGTGAGTGAGCGTGTGTAGTAAAAAAACAATCCAGGAACTATGGGACACTTAAGGTCGTTTCGTGTACGCAAGCATACCCGAGTTACGCACTACTAAGTACAATGCACTCCCCGCTACTCCCACTGAACGCACGTGACTTAGCTGACTTCCGAGTACAGAACCCTTCCTTAACTTCTTCTTGCATATGTCTGGTTGTACATAATGTCGTATGCGAGTGCCTAACTGTACAATTTAAATGCCTCCCTCCTCCCACAATGCGTATAATCGGCTTGCATAGGGACGTCATGCTCTATCGTACAGAGTTACATACAAGTTACGTACAATCAGAGTTATGATGCGTAACATCTGCCGCATGCATGCACAGTGCTTTCCCGCAGCCAGAGTTACGCATGCAGCATGCGTAAATTAGCTGTCGTTATTAAGTCTGGATAAGGCCCTATCTATTTATCATAACTTGTCATAGTTCCAGCTTTCACTGTGTGTCAGTAACTACGATGCCATGATCCCAGCAGAGCTAGTAAATGTTAACACTGCAATGAAATAACATGCAATAAATCTTTATTGGATCAATACAGGTTAACCCTGTGCAATCGCTAAAATCCATATAACGTTGTAACAAAGGGCTATAAGACACGATCACTCAGCCTGCCTGCATCCAATAAACGTTATTGCATTTCTATTTGACGGTCATAGACCTTTATTGATTTAAAGATCAATTGCCAAGAGAGGCATGAATGCCAGGGAACTTCACATACCTGCCTCAATAAGGTACATACAATACAGTACATATGGATGATTGGGCTTTGCAGTGCTCGGTATAACTTGCCTTTGGTCTTACACCAGGTGACCAAAACGTGTCATTAACACTTCAGGGGCCAGATTTACTAAGCTGCGGATTTGGAAAAGTAGAGATGTTGCCCATAGCAACCAATCAGATTCTAGCTCACATTCTCTAGTATGTAATAGGAAAGTGAGACCTAAAATCTGATTGGTTGCTAAGGGCAACATCTCCAGTTTTCCAAACCCGCAGCTTAGTAAATCTGGCCCCAGGCATTGGCCTCTTTTTTTTTTATTTTTACCCTCTTAATACAGTCTCAATTAATAAGGCCACGCAGCACATTATTTGCAGATGCCGTTAATACTGCACTCTTGTGGTACCTCGGCGCCAGTGCAGTCTAGCTCTTGTAGTGCTAAAAATGTGTTGTATGGAAAAAGCCCAGATCATGAATCATATACTTTTCCTTGCCATAAAATGGAAATTGTATAATTTTGCTCTTTTATAATATTGATGGATTGCTCTGTCGTACAATTTGAAATCTGATATATGAACTCTCAACATTTTTTTTTTTGCCATCTGTTTTAAAGACCGCAATATGCAGTCTTACAGGATTTATATTGTTAGTATATAAAAAAATATATATTAAAAAGCTAAAAACTCAGACAGTGCCTTTTTTAATGTGCTGTTTTTAGAAACCAGAAAAAGGACATATTGCTTGTTTTTCCTGTATGGATTGGCCACATGTTGCCCTAGCCTTATCCACTTGAACACATTTGGTGATATAAAAAATATATAAAATATATAGTGAATATATAAAATCTGCTAATTATGACCTCTATATAATGGCACTTAACTAATTCACACACGCCAATCCTCTAATGTAAAACAGGATTATCCTTCTGTGTGTTCAGAGTACCCAGTATTCAGTACAGTATTCTGATGTGTGATCACTCTTGTTACATGGAAGAGAAGCCACAAATAGTGTTTATTTGTTAAATGCTTTTACAGATTATTACGTTTTGATGTTGCATTCAACAACTTACTCCTTGGTGCTGTTGCCGTCTATAGCCATCAGAATGTTTTTTTTTTTTACTTTGGGTGTATATTTGTTTTGCAGGATTGCAATTTCCATCAATCATCAGGTTTTTACAGATAATTAAAATTTAGACTTTGTGGAATTATAACCAGTGCATTTTGGCAAATCCAGAATTGTTAGGTTTAGGCCATAAAAACATCACCCAAAAAGAAAGTAAGAGGAGCCTTCGCCCTACAGGAGCCGTCTTGACGCTCCAAGGCTGTTGGCGTGTTTAACTGGACGAGAGATAAAATATGAGCAACAATGAATATTGGTCTAGTCCTACACCCACAAATGGCTACAATCCAAGCTTCTATGCAATATATCCCTATTATATTAATTAATAATGTGTAGATTCTCACCTTGATATAAATTACAGTGTATCCTACAACTTTCTCTGTTTTTAATACAGTAAGTGGAATTATTGAGATGGCTTCATATTGGTGGGTCGGAGAGGCTAACACAGTAGAACAAGTCAATCATGCTTCGGGTAAACATAAGGATATCATATATTTAAAACAAAAAGTCTAAGACTATTATGGAATTAAAAATATAACATAAAAAAATACTGGATGGGCCAATTGTTTTTTTTTCTGTCGACAAATTCATTGGTTGAGATGGTTCTATGGCACTTTGAGCACCTAGTTAAGATTTAATTGTTGTATGATATAGCATTACTTTTTTCTTAAATAACAATAAGTTCCATGTCTAATACCCCCTCCAGCTAATGACCGATGGATCTCTTGTTATCTAGTTCATGCTTCTGCTTAAAGAAGGGTTTGCATTGAAAGATTATGAGCTAGTAAAACAGATTTAAAAAAAATAGCAATAATTTGCATATAAGTTAGGGACTGACCATATAGAGGAATCTGGTCATCTAACCTGTGCATGTAACCATATCCCCTATTTTGCTTATGGTGTACCTTAAAGTATCTATAAAAAGAAAGTATGTGTTTAATTAGCAGGGCCAATATCATTCACAGTTAAAACTTAATTGTTGCATTTGTTCTATTTAGTCATTCTTAAAATTCTGGTACCAGGAATGGCTGCCTCTTACTTGAAGGAAGGAACTGTTAAAGAACGCTGCGTTTCAGACAACAATGGGGCAGACATCTTGACTATTGTGTAGCGCAGGTTGGTTGCGTTAGATCTCAGGGGACAGCGGACGCAGACAGACATCCACACCTATAAAAAAAAAATCCCATTGTCTTACCTTGCAGATCCAATTGACACCCTCCAAACGTTCACGAAACAGAACTTGAAGGCTAAGGCACAGGATGAAAACAGTTAAAAACGCGGTAGTCATTCAACATCCTCGTAATAAGCTAGTAAATTTATTGCTGAAATCTTCTGACTACTAAACTGATGAGGACTCCTTAACGGTCTTCCTAAAATTCCAAAATGTTACAGGAAAAAAACCCACTTGTACTATCTGAGATTTTATTTCTAACACTGCTAATAGTGCTGTTTAAACAATTTATACAACGAAGATGCAGGATTCACTCAGCAGCATTCGTAAGGAACCATTTCAGCCGAATAACCATCTCAATGACAAGTGTGAGTATTGCCCACCACAGTAATGATGCCCTTATTTTGCCCTGTCTGTATAAGTCTGCAATTTAGGGAGTGGTTGCAGGAAGTACTGGCTATAATTGGATGGCCTGGTTCCATGTTATTTCTTTTGCACATAAAATGTTCTCCGGAATGAAGACATCTTAGTGTGTCTTGGCAAAACAAGCACAGGCGGCAAGATCGGGTGACCCGTACCTCCTATGCAAGCACATTTTATGAATTTGTTTAACGCTTTCTGTTAATTAAAGCATTTCCAAATGGAAATGTACTATAAATGCAACATGGTCTCTGGACATGTCAAGGGGTGTCTGACTGCAGCATCCTCCTCCCAGCATTGTCTAGTGGACGTCTAGTCTACACTTCTTGCAGGTGCTGTGTGCTGTGTACATACAAATATATAGGTAGAAGTTAATGCATGGCCTGACTGTCCTACACAAAGATGAATTACATCTCTAGCCATCGTCTGACTGGCGTACAAAAAAAAATATCAGACAGACAGTCGCAGACACGCAATATGCTGTACATACACAATTGCTTCCTAGGCTTTTAGTGAAGTGTTGTAACAAATAAGCAGTCTGATACCCTTATACCAGTCGACGTGCACCTGCGACTGGGAGAGACAGGTAACAAAGAAAGGCAAATGCGTATTTCAGAAAGACTGGCATGGACTGGCAGAAGGAGACACTGGCAATCAGCAAAATGGCAAATGGATTGGAATGGAATATTAACCATTGCTTGGCGGCCAAACTATTGTCTCTACTAATACAAAAAGCCCCAAGTACGGTACAAGCTGCGGTATTAAGGCACAAACATCTGTGACTGTCACCTGGTGCGAGATCAGACTTGGACGTGTACATGGTAAAGAGGTAACGGGGGATAAAATACGGCAGCGCATAGAGACGTGCGGAGATTGCGGTTTATGCTGTGTCGCGGTGTATATATTGCAGACAGACAGACAGACAATGATAATGCGTAAAAGACAGAGACAGACAAACGTACAGACATTTCCC
>WWET01002365.1:109365-120062 GCA_011038615.1 Limnodynastes dumerilii
CAGACCTTGCACTTTGCTGCTATGCAGTCTCACGTAAACGTTCTGGTATATATATGTCGCAGTCGATCTTGGATCATTATACCTTCAGTCTCCTTTCTTATTAAGTACACGCTCTTATGGCCACCATGCATGCATAGGAGAAGATACTTAATGCCAAGGACATCCGTCGGGAGAAGAACCTTCCTTGGACAGTTTGAATATAAGTGTTTAATATTTTCTAGCACTATATTTGACAGGATTGTGGGAAAGCGTGTTGAGTTTTACAAGTATTTAGAACCAGATAATTAGATTTAAGAATTAGAGAATGAATTGCCTTCTAGTCATTGTCCTTTGTTGAGACACTGGTAAACTATTTGGGGTATACTTAATGGAGCTTTTAAAGAAGTAAACTGAAAACGTTGTCCAAAGCAACCAATCAAATTCTAGCTATTGTTTTCTAAAATGCATTTGGTAAATCTGATTGGTTGCTTCAGTCAACATCTCTACTTTCTTCAAAGATACATTTAATTATACCATTTTAACTATTTTGCATCCGCAAAAATATAGTTCTGTTTCATATGAATAAATAACTATATATGTATTAACTGTACTAATATGTACACAATAACTGAACAGAGCTTATGCAGATAGACTGGGAAAGATAGGAGGCTGACAAGTTAGGTACTATTATTTACAGTCCATTGTATACTCTATGATATTTTCTTTGAGGTTTCCAAAGTGCCAAACCCCTTGCTTTGTTGGTTAAGGTGCCTTATTTCTACACCGATTGGCATGGTCTTTACTAAGAGCAGTAGTGTCATTATTGTATATTTTATTTTTCTCTAAATTTGTTACTGCACAAATCTTTTTTGGTACCAGGGCATGCTGAGAATTAAAAATTAACTAATGCTAGAGAGCCACATATAAAATTTGAATATAGTAATCCTGAGGTAACTAATTTAGCAACCTGCTGATATATAATGCAGGTCCCACCAGGGGGCACTGTAGGGCTGAAGTCTAAGAGCAAAGTTTAAACAAAGTGCTGCAGAGATTGCAAAAGGATTGAGGTCTGGTGATATACCCTGTGCTCAGATGCTGGAAAAACAGCAGGTGACGCTGCAGCACTAAGAATCCAGCTTTTTAATGCTACATCTAGTCTGAGAAATCAGGCAACCTCCCACTGCATGGCAGTGCAGACACAAAAGATTAAGAAATGATCCCGCAGTCTGTGACTCTTAGTGGCAGTAGAGCCTATGAAACACAAGTCCCCATCGATACAGTTATATAGAGTAATAGTTGGTAATTAAACAGATCGAAGAATGATCCCAGTGTAAGCGCTTATGAACAGAGGGAAATATTAGTATGCATAATATTTGTGTCAACCTGACATTGTACATTGTCCTTTAATAAAGCCAAACCAAGAAATTCTGTACCAATAAGCATACACGTTATCATTTATTAAAACATACTAGTTCTCGCATTGCTTTCTGGGACCAGGGTGAGTCCCAATGGCTCATACGAAGATTACAACCCTTCATTAGATCTCTATCCTTTATTATTTATGATCCAATTTTTATCTGCATCCACAGTTACATTATTTCGCCATTACCTGACGCTCTCTGACCACACATAAACCTAGCAACTACCACAGTTTAACATTTGCACCCTTTGCTGGATGAAATGAACTCGCATGTTGAACATTACGTGTCAGTAGAGTCCAACGTCCGTGGGATTGACTTCAACTTCGGTGTCATGGCGAAACCCCAGGGAAAGATAGGAGGCTGTACAGTTATCTCCTGTGGTGTTATCCTCAACTATACAACCTACTACCTCATCCCGGAGCTCACCCAGCAGATTCCAGGAACGGGTGGATGAGTAGTTTTGTAGGTAAAAGGCTTTGCTTGGTCCCTACTTAGAGCAGACGAGGTAAAGGCAGAAAGCCATACATTGCACATGGGATTGCACGGTTATATGTAAAATGCATCCAAAATTAAATGTACATCAAGTCAATCACACCAAAGATTGATTGTCCAAACAGACACCAAAAGTAACTCAACTTTGCGGTCAAAACTGAACCAAGCAACCAGAACTCTGCACTGAAGACAAGGGGTTTAGCAACCTTTATTGATTGACATCACTCATGACGCCGTAGCTAAGCCGACACAGACCCGCACACTCGAGCTTGTGAGAGAGGCACAGCACAAGTTCGGATCTACGGGTTTATGGCAACCAGCAAAACATCTACACTGTACTGAACTCAATTTGTGTCTAGAGGACGTTACAGTGAGGAACTAGGAGCCGTGGGAAAAGCATATGTAGTTAGGGGAAGCTATGTGCCAGAAAATCTGTTTATATTATTGTATCTTGAATGTGCTCCTATTACGGTAATATCGAGAAGTAATATATCCTCCAAACTTCCGACTAATGTTCTGGGCAGAAAAAGGTACACAAACAATAAAGGCAATAATAAAGGAGAGTTGCAATTCACCACCTTCCCCAGTTACCTTGTCCACTTTCTCCTGTGTTCTCGCTCCCTGCAGTTGAAAAGTAGCCATGTTACAGGCTGTCTGGTGGAAGCGAAGGCACTGGGCCTTTTGCCATGACACTGAAGGCGGTCTTGCATTTTCGCGGCCCCTCTTTCCTTCCTCCATCCTCCCCCTGGACATTCTCCGTCACAACTGAAAGGAACAAAGGAGAGAAATGAGCAGATAAATTCAGGTTGCACATTGGCACTGGCTGGCAGAGAGGTTTGGCACAACAGGCTTGCTAGGAAGCAATAATTCCTCTCTCTGCCATGCTGATAGTGCCCATCCTCGTTATGTCTCCGTCTGATCATACTCTGTAGGTCTAAACCTCGGCTGTCACAGTTTATGTTCATGATCTACCTTATAGCTTTATATTTAACATTATTTTGATACCTGTTAAGCTTTTAGTCAGATTCTAATTTTATCTCCCTTGTATTTTAGTTTGTACTTTTGAAAAAGACTTAACATTCGTCCAGTCTGTTAACTTCTTGTAATTTTCAATGTATTTTTTAATGGATTGAATCATAGTCACTTCCTCATTGTCTTCATTTATTTCACTCCTCTTCTTAACAGGTTTTTTATTATATTTATTTTTATCTCCAAGCTCATTTCTATTCTTCCTCTTTCCATGATTATCTGTGACTTCTCAAGATTTTCCTCCGTTACATCCTCTTCAGTGATCAATATGCGGCTGATGCAAAGTTAGGAGTAAAAGCACAAAAAGGCTCAAATCTGCCCCTGAACAAACCATGGACCGGATCCAGAATAAAAAATTGAGGGGTTGGAACGCATACCAAATTAAACATAACCCTCCCCTAACCATGCTCGTTCCACAGCCTAACTCTAAACCTCCCCTAACCAGCGTCATACCACAGCCTACCCCTAACCCTCCTCTCTTTGGAGCCTAACTTTAACCCTTCCTGTCCCGTAGCCTAACTCGAACTTGGTGACTTGTTGAAAATGGGCCATTTAACATGGTAGATTTTCAGTTTTAAAATGCAGTCTTGAATGTTGTGTCCAAAATTAAGCTTTTTATTACTGTACACTTCATAACGCAGCATGTTTGATGCTGTATTCCGTGCACTGATTGCCTCCAACTGCGAGGCATAATGGCATACCTGTGTGCATGCATGGTGGATGGGGAGGAGCTATGTAAATCATAGAGTAAGGACTTACATATGATTCTGCTTTACGCCCCCTCCCCATTTTACATGGGCTGGGTGAGCAACTTTTAGGTTAGGGTTCTGAGCTTTTAAGTCCTGTACGTGAGAGGGAAATGTACTCCCCTCACATGTGCAGACTTTAGCATCGCACTCCCTTACATCTGTTCCGTATGAATAGCCTTACAAGTGGCTGAGTGTACTTATATCTGGATCTGGTCCCATGTGTCAGGAGCAATACATGGATTTTGTTTATTGCACACAAACAGCTCTAATTTAAAGTTGAGCTACTGTAACCTCTTAATGTATTTTGATTGCATATTTTAAACTTGCTTCCCCACCCCTGCAGTTCAACATGTTTTTTTTTTCTACTATGAATTCTGTATTAGCTCCACTCTGTCTTCTCTTTACCCATCTCCTTACTCCACAAATCTTTCTCTCTCCCTAAATTTATTTCCCCACATGTAAACTTTTCTCCCCTACACGTCCCTTCAAAATATTACCATGCTCTCACTTGTAAATTCCAAGACGCCATATTGCTTGATCTTTCAACATATTCAGTGCAAAACCTCATCTTGGAATTATTTGTAGTGATACCTGACAACGATTTATGTTGAATCTTAAAATTCATGTAACATTTTATGAAACAAATCTAAATGACCATAAGTTACAAACATGCGGCTGGAGCCAAAGAGTGTCTCAAATTTTCCATTGTAAGCTTTTGGAAAATCCTGGAAGTAAAAAAGTCTGGATCACTGCACATCAAACGGAAACCTCTATGCTGTAAAGAGTAAACGCAAAACTGTGATTGGTCAGCATGGACTCGCATGCCTGCAAAGTGTGGAAATGTGTCTGATATCCACCTAAAACTCATGTAATTTGAGAAAAATGTGAAAGTCTGAATTTGGCCTATGGTTATTGACAGACAAATGGTCTGATCCAAACCTTGCATGTTTTGTATGCATGGAGGTCTGAAAGTCTCCACATGAGAGGGAAGTGAACTCTCACGTACACAATTCTGGACACTTATGTGTCCACTCACCATCAACTGCATGCCTATCCCAACACCTGCGGGGATTAGGCAAGCATATGTATGGGAATGCCCCGTCTGATAGATCTCCTAGTATACTGAACTGAGTTTCATACGCTAGGACATCTGTTGCATAACATCTGCCCGGGGCATGTGCACTTTGTTCCAGACATATGACTTCAGCAAACAGACAATCTGAATGGCCACCATAAATCTATTGTGGTCTGCTAATTATCAATAAAATTCTATCTAGTTTAGCAGAACACATCTAACCTTTCACAAAATGTTAGCCAATTAATAATACACAATCCTACTAAATAATCTGCAAATCCTACTAAAAAGAGTGTCCAAAAGTACATTCCTGAACTCAATTAAGTATATAATAACAGTCAGTGTTCTACAAATATTTTTAAACATGGGTTGTCCATAGGCTACCTGATTTGAGGTAGCTACCTGATTTGCTAGGAGCCCCTAGTAGCGGGGACAATCTTGGCTGCAGGGACCTAGAAGGTAGCAGCCCCTAATCATAACCCTCAAGGGTAACCTGATCGACCAAAGCCTCAAACCATGGTGAATCCTGAATACACCCATGGGTGACACACTGTAGTAACAAAGCAAAAAGAAAGTGTGTTGAGAAGGAGAGCATGAACAAGCAGAGCCAGCAGGTGGTAACACATGGCGACACCGGGCTGGCAGTAACAATGATGGTATAACTGAACCCCACAAAATAGTGCGAGTACATGGAACCCACAAAACACAAGGAGACAAAGAAAATGCTCCACAAACAGAGTAATAAATTCTCCAAACTCACAGTAAATCAGATGACAGCTAGTGAGTATGGCACACTAGAGCAAATGCCACCGCAGGCACTAAAAATGGATACACAGGAAACATACTCAAAATGGCCCAGATCCAGAACAACGCTTCTGTGCGAATTTACGCCTGGTCTAGTGTATTATATGTTGAGGGGAAAAGTCTGATAGGTGTGGGGTGGAGTGGATATGAACAGGTACAGGAGTCCCCTTACCTGTTCATATCCACTCCACCCCGCACCTATCGGACTTTTCCCTTTAACATATAATACACCAGACTCCAAATTAACCCACCACATTATCCATATATTACCTATACACACTAGGGCAGCGCTAATCTCCTTGCTTTCCCCACTTGCAGGGGGAGTGCCTAGGGGAGTGTATAGAAGGTACAAACGCGTAAATACGCTATGCTAGTAAATGGATTGCAAGCGGAGTTCTGGATCTACCCCAATGAGGGAGAGAGGGAGGAAGGGTAGAAAAGTAGCAAGGTAATGGGCGCAAAAACAGACTAGAAGGCCATACAGATTAACAATCAGAACCGAAAAGCAGACAAGAACAACAAAGTAACAGAGCAGGCAGGAGGCAGAAGATCAACATTATAACCAGGAGCATGGTATACCAGTTGCCCGCTATTACCAGGATACGTCCCCCAATCAGCTTTCATGGTCAGGCACGCATCCAGGCTAATTGGAGGAACTGAGAGTGGAAGAACAGAGACCAGAGAACAGAGACCATCCTTAGCTGGTACTCATAACCTCTCCTCTGGATTATAATCTTTCCAATGAACTAGGTAGAGGGTTTATCCTTGAACTTTCTTGGAATCCAGAATAGCTTTTACCTCATACTCTTTATGGCCATCAATGACCACAGGGGATGGCTTAAAAGGAGATACAGTACCAAATTTCATAGTTATAGAAAGGTTTGAGGAGAGAAACATGCAATGCGTTAAGAATCCAAAGGTTCTGAGTAAGTTTCAGTCTGAAGGACACAGGACTGAACTGATGGATAAAAAGGAAGGGTTCAATGCATTGGAGACCAACTTCCCAGAGGGCTGCTAGTTCTTAATGTGTTTAGTTGATAGCCACATTCTATCTTCTACTTTGAATTTAGCTGTGGCTCTAGGTCTGTCCATCCTGTTCTTGACAAGCAAAGGCACCTGCTAGAGTGCCTTGTTGACGTTCTGCTAGATCTTCCTGAGGTCACTAGTGGCTCTGCGTACTTTATTAAGTATGAGGAGTGTGTTGGCGCTGGGATGAAAACCTTAAAGCAAAAGAATGGAGAGACGGCTGTAGAGGAGTGGCAAGAATTACTGTAAGTGCCCAAGGAAGGTCATAAGATCAGTTGTCCTGCAGTTTAGCAGTATTGCATCTGAGGAATTGTTCAAGGGTTTAGCTTACACTCTCAGTCTGATTGTTAGATTGCAGGTAGTTCTGAAAATTTTCCAGAACTTGGAAATAAATTGTGAACCACAATCAGAGACAACGTCAATGAAAGATAGGTCCATGAATGTTTTGGAACAGGGATCCACAGGGACCTGGGAGTCTTGTTTTGGGTGTGCACATAAAAAGCACCCATGAATTCATCAGTGTCCTTGGTGAGGCCACCACACGGTTTGGTCAGCTCTTGGGACTACTCAATCACCACATGCATTACAGGTAAGGAGTTCTTACAGAATGGATTTTCTGAGATTCTCAGGTGTGAATAATTGGTTCTCAATATTTTTATTAATTGAACTCTGGACCCACTGAAGCTATATCTACAGATCTTCAGTAAGTCCATCCATAATAATGCTGGGAGCAATGATGGGTTGACGATCTATTGTAGAGTCTTAGACTGGATGGGAAAGAACATTTTGCCTTTTGATTCAGAGATCAAGGTCTGTAAATATAATAAAGCGAAGAGTGAAGAAGAGTGTCCATCACATCTGTCTGAGATTTAGATGTTTGGCTGACTGCAAGTGTGCAAAGTTTTTTTGGTATAAGAAACAGTAATTATGAGTGTGATAATTTCTTAGAGAAAATTGCGTAAGCCTAAAGTTTGGAGTCATCAGGGTCCCTCTGCGATTAGACAGCCCCTGCCCCAACATCTGAAGTGCCCACTTTCATGAAGGACAGTAAGTATAAGTTAACACAATGCTTTGAACAACAGGGGCAGAGACAAACACTTTAAAAAAATGTTTTAAACGCTTTCGACCAATTCCCCAGATCTTCTCCTTTTTTCATTAAGTCCGAAATGAGGGAAAGCAGAAGAATAAGAAGAAGAAACATTTGATGAATACTAGATATTAATTAGAGAAGCCCTGAAATCATTGTAACGCCTTGAGGTTGGACCCACACCAGAAGGCCATCACTTTATGTGGAAAATAGAAAAACAAAGCTAATAGAAAAACAGGAGTGGCTTTTGTAGGGAGGCTTTGAGTGCACAATAAGAGGACATTTTTTTTTAAGTGTGCCCTCTTATTAGAGTTACCCTTTTCTCTTTCTTCTTTCTTCTATGGCAAATCGCTGAAGGAAGATCGCATAAACAAGGAAGGTGAGTTGAGAAACTACAAAATTCGCACTTCTCCAGTTTGAGTTCAAAGAGTTCAGTCAAAATTTGTTGAGCATGAGAATAATGGTTGCCCAGAAATAGAAAAGAATGTCATCAAGATATACAACCACGAATTGGCCAAGGAACTCCCAAAGCACATCATTAATTAAAATCTGAAAGACCAGCAAGACATTACACAAACTGAATTGTATGACAAGGTACTCCAAATGCACTGAGTAAGTGTTAAAAGCGGTCTAGTAGCTGTTGGCTTTTTACAGGATCTGTCCCCCCAATCATCTTCCATGGCCGGGCATGCCTCCTGGCTGATCGGAGGACATGAGGTGAGGAACAGATACCAAGAAAACTTATGAGAGGCAGGTAACCAGGAGACAGGTGTCAACACTTACACGTCACTACGGTCAAACCGCCAACTTGCAAAAACAGGCAAATATCTTGGGTGGTTGTATTGGATGCAATGAGATTTTAAATGGTTGACAAAACAGGACGGAGACTCAAAGAGTAATAAACAGATTGGGTGGTGGCAGACTTGGAAACAAAGGATGGATTTGGCGTATGAAAAGCTGGAACAATCTCAGATGGATGGTGGGCACTAGTGTCTGATGCTCTTAAATATCCAATATGTTTTGCTTCAAAATGCAAATTGCATTAAAAGCATCACTTGTTGCATGTCTAGTTAATTTGTGATAGTTAGGCATAACTCCATATGCATGTATATAAATTAATAATTTAACACAAAAGCTGCATTTTCTTTAATAAAATGCAATGAGCTACAAACACGATGACCATCATTGTTCACCAGTTCCAATGGCAAGTATTACAAGAAGTCGTAATAGGCAACCTTAATCCTATGGCAGCAAAGTTAATGATCTAAACATTCAAATAGCCAATCATACATAGCCATATGTTGTCCTGGATCACCATATCTTATTAAACCAGCTGACAGAAGATATATCTCTTAAAGATATGAGTTCAAGTCTTGTCAGACTCATTGTGTAGACTCCTTTACTATATTCCACTTCCTCTTGTCAACTTTAGAGTGAAAAAATCTCAAGTCTAAAGTTGGAAGTACACTAATCTGTTTGCTCCACAAAAATATTGTGCTGTATATGCTATAATCATCGAACAATAAAAGACAAAAAAATTGGATGTTCGCATGGTGGGGTTGAACAAGTTCTTTAACTTTTCATCAAATTTAGGGATTACTGACAATTTCTTTTAATAGTCACTGTGTGTATGGCCAGCTTAAGTTCTACATATGGCTGTTTTTTGGTAGATTTATTATATATTAACATAAAATGAAATCATGTGAAAACTATTAGTATCTAGGTTATACAAGAAAAATTAGATGCAATGCGACAGACTCTTTATTATGTGCTGTGTCCATTTGTGTTTATTCATGCTGTGTGGTTATCATTTTGTATGAGATAAAGGGTACCCAATGGACTTGGAAACTATGTGATGGAATGTGTAACTGAAACTTAAAACGCATAACTGATCTCAACATAATGTGTAGTTCAATAAAATGCATAAAAGAAAACCACAATGTTTGTAAGTAGCAAATGTTAAAAAGTACAGACAGATTTTATGGTTGAAGGGTGGTCTTCATGAATTCTAAGTGGATAAATGCATTTTTACAAAATTTGTATGCTATATGAAAAAGAAGATGGGGATGGCTGTGGTAATCAGGATAGTATGTAAGGGCTTAAACCAGTGCAGAACAAAATCCGCCCCACAAACGGAATGATTTCCAGTATGGAATTTTGGGTTCTGAGGATCGGGAGCTGTGGTGAAAGCCCAAATTTATTTTTGGGTCCACATCAGACAACATGGCAAGTTACACAGGAAAAAAACACACTTTGATACATTTAAATAAGGTTACAGTTAGACAAGGCTGATCGTCTAGGTATCTAGGCCATAACGGTATTTATACTACAAATTTCTTTTACAAAAAAACACTTAATTGTTATGCTTTACGTCTAATTGATAAGGTGGCAAGACAACGATGCAAGAGGTGCCAGTGACTCTGGATAAAATCCAAATTTAAGAAATGTAGACGTATTCCGCACATTACGCATGGAAAGTTCACATTCCTCTGCATCGCATGCACACAATGTAGACATCCAGACTTTTTACAGATTGCTTGTGTGAGAAAGGCATGGTGTGAAGGAGGTATGTTATTTGTGAGTAAGGGAAAATCGTGAGGGTGCAAAAATTTTAAGGTAGGGTCCTGGGGCTAAATTTACTAAGCTGTGGAAAAGGAAAAGTGAAAAGGTTTCCCATAGCAACCAATCGGATCCAGCTCTCACTCTGCTATTACATACTAGAAAATGTCAGCTAGAATCTGTTTGGTTTCTATAGGCAACATCTCTCAAAAAAAATCTGGCCCCTGGTGTCAATAGTCCTGTGAAAGCGAGGGGAGTTGCCTTCCCTTGCACATCTGGGAGACAAGATCCCAGCATCGGAATCAATTCTGGCAGACCCCTGACCACGACAGCGGTAGACTTTTGTATCTGGCCACCCATCCAAAAGCAGCCTGGTAGTTGTCTAGCCCAGGGTAAAGATATCTCCCCAACTATCCATCCCAGATTATGATGGATAGCTTATTAATCATGTGCTTCTTATGTGGCCCATTTCATAC
>WWET01002365.1:123347-135534 GCA_011038615.1 Limnodynastes dumerilii
CCGCCAGGGTCTGTCTGTCTCTTGTTTATCACACCTCTGTTTCTCCTGAATTTAGCACCTCTGTGTCTAGCACATCTTTCTTAAATTTGTCTTCGTGGAATATATTCCACAATTTTTTTTTCTTTTTAAATATATGCGTCCTCCCTTTAATTAGTCGTTTTTATTTTTTGCCCATTTCTATTTTTTTTTTCCGTTTTGCATGTCAGTGTCGCAGATATTGTAGATACCTTTTTCGTAGGCTTCTTTTACTATAAATTACCTTATAATATTTTTTTGTCTGTCGCCAACCCCCATTGCTTTCCTCTTCTCTGCTTCCTCTCCCTCCTCCTCCTCCTCCTCTCATTAATTCATAACACGCAGCACTGCGTCTGATGCCAGGGTACCAGACTGGCACCCACTATGAATCTCAGCTCGCGAGATGCCACACGCGCACGGTTTTCCTCAGTGCACACCGTGAAATACACTTAGCGAAGTTGCCAATTTGAATTTTAAATAATTGTGCCTTTTTCCTTTTTTCCAAAAACTGAATTACCCAACATATCGCAACTCTACTAACAGGCAAGGCTTCCTAGGCCCTGACTTCTAGCACTGCTAGGGTTAATTTGGTCCACTTTTAACTTGTCAAGTTGGGGGTTATTTGGCTCCCTCTCCCTCCCTAAGTTATTGAGTCTGCTGCGGATGCCACTACACTGCTTGTTCTCCCCACTCAGACATGCTTATCTATCTGCAGTGGTGACGAGTGACGCTCTCTCGATGACCTGCTTGCTCTTATTGTTCTCTACCACACAGCAGTTTTTGCAGCACTAAATTCTTTAATAACCCTGGAAGCACACAAGGGAAAGCGGCTTTGGATAAAATGCAGCATAGGGCATAATTATTGCACATCCCTTAATAAATTTGATTTAATGTTAACAAAATGTTGGACCATGCATGCAGTCCTCTAATGCTAGGAATTTGGCTTCTTTGAGCTTCTCTATACTCAACAAGAAAAAAGCTTGAACATTAGGATATAACAAAGCCACATAACCCGATGCCATCGCTGGGCCTTTGGGCATATTTCAGAGGCAGACTGCGAGTTGTCCTGGCTGTGACCCCACCAGATACAATTTATATTCACTGAAACGGTAATAAGGAGAGGCAGCAAAATCTCACTGATTTTTTCCCCCTCTGTAGGGCATTCTATGGAATTTGGGAATCGGTGGATCTAAAATTTTAAACTGAAATGCATGCATTGGCATGCTGAGCCTTGTAGTTCCACACGATGGCTTCCTTAGCTACAGGAATAGATTTATTTTAGCTTGCCCAAGCACATTTTTTTCAGACAGCTTAAGAAAAAAAAGGCATATATTAACCTCCCTTCCCCTCCAAACAGAATTCTGGTATCACTTGCCTGTTTCCTAAATTCCCCAGCCCTCCTCCCCCCGAAAAACAAATGTCGCTAGTTGAACAGAATCCATAACTGATTGTCAGGGGTGAGTTGTTCTAGTACAATACATGATTAGGACTTAATGCAATATTGTATTGATCTTTAACTTCTATATTCTGTCATGTATGATATTATGGAAAGGCAAAGGACAGAAAATAGTAAGCTTATCGAAGCCGGCTGTGATTTTTCCCGGATGCGCCAAATAGGAATCGCTTTTTATTTTTTTATAACGCTTTGTCTCCTCCATCCAGCTGAGCAACTGTTTCTCCACCCAGAAAAATAGCTTTCGACTGTGCGCCTTGCATTTATCTCTAATATTTTGGAAGTCTGCCAGCAACAAAAATACCAAGTGTGGTCTGAATCTTATTTTAGCAATATCTCTTGTAATGCCGCCTGTCCCTATTTTTCGCCTTTAAAAAAAATTATCAACAATTTTATTTATTACATTTTTATCAAACTGCTTTTTATTCCCCCTCCCCCCCAAATCCGATCATTTGTAACCTGTATCTATTCTTCATAAAGTAGGTCACATTGATCAACCACAGACTTTAACGTAAGACACTATTAATAAATAAACATAAGGAATAGAAAATACCTTAAATGGTGTCATGCCAATTGGCGAAATAGTTGTTCATTCCTTGCCTCATTGTCCACTGAGTCCCGTCTCTTGTCCCTCCCACTGAGCCTGACTTCCTGTCTCACCTGAGAACAAAAGTTCTCCTAAAAGTCTAAAGATCGAAGTCAATTATAATATTCTAAGTCCTGCAATATTAAAAATAATTATGCCGGGTGTCTCCCTGCGCCATAATGACTGGAGTTCTTCCTCTTGGTTGCCCTCACTTTTCGTCTCGTTCGTTTTCTCACCTCCCCCCTCGGTATGCCACTGGCTGGTGTGCGAGACTGCCAGGGGAGCCAGCTCCCTGGCAACGCTGAGCCCTGGCACATCTCCCAATGCTCTCTCTGACTCAAGCTGTGTTTAACACCTTCAAGCCTGAGCTTGCTGTAACGCCCTACTACCAAAGAGGCTTATAGAGGCGTCTACGAGAAGCTGGCCCACCCTGGGGAGAACATGACCAGCAGGAAAGGGAGACCTTGTCTGGAGAAAAATTAAGTTGACTCTCTTTTTCATTACTTAATGGGTTCTTTATAGCTTCTGCTCTGGCATATTTACTAACAGTTCTTTTTCATATTTTTGCTTTATTTTGTTTTATATTTTTAGGTAAGGACTAAACAGGACAATAAGTCTACACCATACTAACTCTCATGGAAGTCCCAAATGTCCCAGGAGAGTGGGCCACCCCCACTTGTACGGATGTGGTTTGCCGGTCCCATGTTCTGAAATCCGACATTTAGCATGCCAGCACTAAAATCCCGGCAACATTCACCGACTGTCATTTTTCTTTCAGACAGAGTCGTACCACAACAAATGGCTAATCAAATATTGTAATGCCAACATGTTTCTTCAGCACTTCAATAATCCTGACCCCAATTCCTAATCACTAATTGGGAAGGCAGAGAAGAGCGCACGGGTAAAACAATCGCAATTACAACTTTAGGCAGTCTACCCATGCCGAAATAGATTTTTTCTAAACTGGCATCATGTCTAAAATGATACAGACAAGTTTATGCTGTATGTTGTATCGGCAAAAACAAATCGTTGACCTACACTTACCTTTCCGTGAACATCTAAATACGCCGCTAGACACTTCCCTATCCCACAGACTTCCATAGAATCGTCTTGAGCCAATGCTGCGTGGGCAGGAGCCTGATGACCAGAACTGAGTTGCCACGTTTTCTGTACTAGCCACTATACACAATACTTTGTAGATGGCTAATGTAAGTGGTAATGTAAATAAGGATGTACTGGATCCAACTGCTAGGATAAGAAAATGCCCCTTTTGGTAATGTGTGCATGCTTTAGCGCCACATTACCAGGATCTGCATCCTATAGATCCACACTTCCACACTAGTACTAATTCCGACAGCGGAGAGGGACACGACAGACAGCGGAAAAGCTTCTGTTCTGTAGTAGGGGAGAGGTATGGAAATAGTAAGGGTTGCTTTCATTTTACATGGGGACGGTGTGGAAAATCTTAAGGTAGGTACTGTGGAGATCCAGCATCAGTCTGCAAGTCTGCAATGAGCATGCAGCCAATGAGTTTACTGGGAACTTGCAACCCTGCCGAGACATGAGGCTTAAATAGCTCATTCCTTTGTGTTTTCACTTATTCCTAGTAACTCTGTTTGTACAGCTGAGAGTGTAGATGCTTTCAATGTAGGCAAGGAAAAAAGAACTATACATCTGAGTAAACAGAAATGTGAATAATTCATAGAAATTACTGTTTTAGGGTTTTTCTTATCTGATCTACTTGTTTTACACCTACACAAATGCAATGAAATAAATGAGGGATGGAGGGAAACTATCCCCTTACTCTATACTGAAAAACCTGTCACAGTGCAGGTATTGTATAATATTTGCCAGTAGACCCCGGCCACATGCTGGATTGCTCCTACGTCTGCCGTAACTTGGGGTTAAAATCAGGCACCTGCAAACAAACACAGTTGCGATCCTGGATTGGTCCAATTTTGTTATGTACAGTAACTATATATTTTTTTCACCTGCTTTCTTTGTGTTCAGATTGGGATTAATGCCGCTTTTTATATATGCTTATTATCATAATTTCCAACATAGAGAATCTTTAAAATAAGACAAAATAAGGCCCACCCCTATTCCACCCATTATCATATTTCAGGCCTGGCCAACCTGTGGCTTTCCAGGTGTTGTGAAACTACAAGTCCCAGCATGCTTTGTCAGGTATGGGTTATACTTTTGCAGTCCAAGCATGCTGGCACTTGTAGTTTCACAACTCCTGGAGAGACACAGGTTGGTCAGGCCTGCCATCTTTGGTCAAAACTCCACCCTTTTCTGTGTAAACCCACGTCCCTTTTTCTAGCTGTGAATCACAACAGTCCCGCAAATAACCAGGACAAAACAACAAGACAGTTAAAAGGTATGTATTACAGGTGTCATAAGTGTTAAGGTCGGCCCTGGTGTGCTATTCTACTGTATGTAATAGCAGTACACAGTATGATGGATGGTTGCGTGCGCTTGTGCTTATTGCAACAGTGGATGAAAGCCAATTCCATCACATGGAAAAAAGTCATAAATTCTCAACCACCTATCTTCATCTAGAAACTTGTTGCCCTAAAAATGTTTCTGCATCTCTTATCTGTCACTAGTTTGACCATTTACTATGTATACATTTATAGAGGATCAGAACAGTAGTTTAAAAGCTATCAGGCATTTATAAGTCACCCCATTACAGCAGCAGTGATACTTCTACTCAGAAGCGCTTCCAGCACAACCTTTGACCTCAGTGTGGCAGTAGCTTTATACCTGTCCAACTGTGGCGTTATGTAGTAGAGCAAAATTTGGGATTACCGCCATTGCCGTGTATAAAAAGAAGGCTGCCTTTATGGGACTAGTTATTCATAATTCTTTACAAACTCATTTGAGAGAGGCCATTTAAGTACCCCTCGCCCTCTAGTGGTGATAGAGACAACCTTCTTGTAGCAAAGGAATAACAAGTTATATTTACCTGACTTTAAGGTAATGCTTGGGTTTCACAGCTCATAGAAAACGGATTTACCGCATCACCTGCATCTTCATTCCTGCAAAGGAGAGAAAAGGTGGATTTGAGATCTCAATTCATGGTATATTACAAAACAAGTTACATAGAGATATGACCGCAGATAAGAATCACAATGCGTTTTGATTGCAGCACAATGCAGCAGACGTAAGGAAAATTATGATTTTGGACAACCACAGTCACATAACACAAAGTTCAGTGAGCAGGGAACTTTTGGAATGCACCTCTGTGCTCTGTTGACACCAATGTCTCCCCTCTCACTATGTCATGACTTTAAGTTATGTGAGCCTGTAACTGTGTGGGGCTAGCAGCCTATTGTTTGCCAGTTAGAGAAATTTAGAAATGTAAGATAATGGTAATGATTTTTGGGACAATAGCTCAACAATGGAAGTTACTTTTGCTGCTATTTTCAGAAAGCAAAATATTCTCCTGTTATTCCTTATTTGGTGATCACCCTTTTATTTTATTTTTTTTGAGGGGGGGGGCACATTATATGTATATAATAACATTTCCATAAAGTAGCCCTTAGATTTTAATATTCATTGTTCATATTTATGTGGCATAATTTATAATCCACTGATATATAATACAGGCCACTTCTTCACTTTTCCTGTACATTTTACATATTAAAGTTTGCCACCAAGTAATAAAGCCAGAAACAGATTCCTAAAATGCACATTGGACGTTGTCATATGTTTTAGAAAGTTCGTCCCATGTCTAATGGATCGGATCCAGAATTATACAATGTGGCCGAACTGCGGTAAAGAGCTTGCGTGATCAAAAGGTTTCTAGCACGGACCTGGATTTTCCGTTCCGGAAGCCTTTTGGGAAGACCCTCCATGCAAACAGTGTGTATGCATCTCTACTACTCATTATGTCGAGCAATGGCTACCACCGATATACCTGTGACACGTAGTAGGCTGTAGAAACACTTGTAGAACTCTTCACAATAACTAAGATAACTAATAATAATAACTCGTACAAAAAAAATAAAATAAAGCAACCCCGAAAGGAAATTAGAAACACAGAAATAACAGCAACAGTAATATATAATTTGCCTTTATGTGATTTAAAACGATAAGTAACCAAGGTCAATGTCTGGCACAATTTGCCAGGTGTTAAAGGATATTTTTGAAAATTACCAATTAGCTGTTATTTTATACACAGTCCTTGAAAAATTACTATCAGCACTGATTTGTTTCCTGTAGATGTCAGCATTGTTACATAACTCCCAACAATGGTGGTGGCAGATTACAGACAGTCCCATAATGGAGTGAGGCTAGTTCATAGCTATGGTGTGGTCATACTACAGTGGGGCAAAGTCAATCCATTTAACCCCTATTTCCACTATGGCAGTATTTTGCCTGGTACAGGTACGTACTTTATCTATTCATTTGGGAGCACACTTTCCAACCAGGGTTGCCGATAGAAATACGGAAGTTGTTGGCCACTGAGAACGGCTCTTTTACGACAGGGCCATTTTCGGCACTCTGTTTGCGGTGTCCCAGTGCCAGCGAATGTTTATGCCCTGCCAGAGGATTTCCCATCGCATTTCTTCAACCTCAATCCTTATCCCAATCCTCACCCTAACCCTCCCCTGCCGTTACCCTAACACTAACCCTCCCTACCCCGCGGTCTGACCCTAAGCAACCCTTTCTCCAATCCAGGCCCTTCACGCAGCCTAACCCTAAGACTCCTTTCCCGCAGCCTAACTCTAAGACATCCCTTCTCCGATCCATTCACTCCCTGCAGCCTAACGCTTAGACTTCCCTTCTAAGCTCTATCCCCTCCCCGTAGCCTAACCATAAGACTCCCTTACTCGAAGCCTAACCCAAAAACTCACTTCCTTGCAACCTGACTCTAATACTCCCCTTCGCAATCCATCCTTTACCCTTGCGGCGGGTTCAGATGTCGGAGAGGTAATGAATGGGTAAGTTTCCGAAAAATAAATTTGGAATGCTTTATGAATACCCAATCATTATAAAAACTTTCTAATTACTGATATTTTAGAAATAGCTGTCGGCTGTGTGTATTTAGAAAACGGAACCCAGAAATGCTGGGACACATCTGCGGTGTTCCACCCTCTATGTGACGCCATATAGGAGGTGGAGTTACGCAGACCTGCATTAACAGCGGGCTGAAAATGCAGGGAAGATATTCGTAATATGCTATATATAAAAATAAGGTAATAATGTGTAGCTCTCAGCAGCAAGTTTTGGCGGTAGGATACCACCGACACCTGCTTCAGAGCTAAGGTAAGTATCGGTGGACTAGGGATAATAGTCCTTGTTGTGCCCCGCTGATAGTAGCCCTACTATTACCCCAGTGGGGAGAGAAGTACAGAGCCAGCGGACTTCCACAAGTCAGATTCTAAGTTCTGTAAGTGCTAGGAAAGGACACCCCCATTGCACATACACAAGACTATACTTTAAGTTTTAAGGATCAGACCCACTGGTGTGGCCAGTGCGTAACGATAAAATTGTATATCCCCATCCCTGTATGAAAACTAAATTAAAACGACCCTGTATGAAGATTAGAAATTACAGCGACAGCAATATTTTTTTCTATATACTTAAATGAAGTCAACCCCGATGCAAAGCCCATTTCAGGTAACTATCCAGCGTGATATGGAGATGAATGATGTTACAGTTACTCCTTTCTTGATTTCTTTGGAGAGCCTTGAATCAGGACAAGGTCTATGAGCATGTTGGGATAGGTCTGTGGCCATGTTGGGATGGGGTTATGTCCCTGTTGCGATGGGATTGTGACCATGTTTTAAGGCTGGGGTGGTCACAGTCTTGGAATTGTGCTAAGCAATTAGCTATGATCCCCTTCCTTGTTCTTCCTAGTGCCTAATCAGTGATGCTATAGAAGGTAGTGGTTGTATTGCAGAGGGTAATCCCACCCTCTTGGCCTCAGTGAGTTATTATATTGAGGGTCTCTCTTCCTTTTACTGGGATGGGCTGTTTGAAATCTTCCATGTGATGAGTACTATAAGTACTTACTTATTGGGAATGTTATTAATTGGCATACAGACTGGCTCATTCAGAGCAAGCAGCCCTGTAGTTTAATAATGAGCTATCCACATCCTACCTTTGGCATGACTGTGAAGCATAGTCTTAGTGTGACTTTTATTATTTTATTTTTTGTCTGATGGGGTTTCACTTTGTCAATGTAAATAAGTCCACACTGTGGAACAACTTTAAAACACAGACTTTTGTGGCCTGCCATAGTCTTGGTAAACAAGTATTGTTGATGTCGATGCTCATTCAGGAAACAGGAGCTTATAAGTGGTTAAGGGCATTGAAAAACATATGCTGGAAACTCTGGTTTAAATCCAGATGTTCTCTCCCTTTGTCAGTGGTACCACAAAGGAGGTT
Organism: Limnodynastes dumerilii; assembly: GCA_011038615.1. Taxonomy (NCBI): domain Eukaryota; kingdom Metazoa; phylum Chordata; class Amphibia; order Anura; family Limnodynastidae; genus Limnodynastes; species Limnodynastes dumerilii. The sequence continues at coordinate 131,804 of WWET01002365.1, forward strand.
TTCAAATGTCCTTGTTGCCTATATACAACTCCTGGTTAATTCATACTTTAGTGTTGTCATTAAGACAAAAGAACAGAACCTCAAACAATGGCACTGGTTCCTAGTAAATTGATTGGCTGCATTGTCATTAAGGTTGAAGCCAAACACAAAATGGCTGCCCTGCTGTGAGCTGCCATCTCATATAGTCTTAATTCTCTTAATTCTCAATTCAATTGATTATAGATTATATTTGAGCACTTTATTTTAATATAGGACTGGATTTACACATACGATTTTGCGTGGTTTTCCATGTGTATATTTAGGAGCGGATTAACTGCGCATGCGTAGTAACTTTTTCTAGTAAGTTATATAGGATTTAGGCACGGAAGTTCATTAGGCACGGACTTCTGAATCGCACTTAGGGACATACGTATGGAGGGGTGTGGTTGTCTTCCGTATGTGTAAAGTTACGTGAAGTTGGGCGGGGCGGGGGGGGGCATTTAAATGAGCTTTTGAGGGCGCGGTTAGTCATTTACGCACGTACGGAAGTAATATACACATGTAAGTACACACGTACAGTTAAGGGTGCCCTATGAAAGCGAAAGTTACCAAAATCCCGTCCATGCTAGGGGAGTGTCATGGGAGTTGCCTTGCTACGTGCGCATGTATATTTGGGTACTTTAGACACACGCGTCTCTGAATCCGGTCCATAAACTCTAGGGGTAGCTAGCGCCCACTCTTAGGCCCTGATTTACACTTAAGAAGAAGCTGAATCACTGTGCGTATATCTAGAATTGCATAAACTGTGCATGCCCAGAATTCAAAGTTATGCATTGGATCCAGCTATTACGCACAGGAATCCACTACGCACATACTTAAACTCCGCCCTTAGTGAGATAAGTAAGAATGGGCATGCCTGGACCTACATAAGAAGAAAGTTAAGAAGAGTGGGTGGGGGAAGGCATTTAAATGGGGCATTAAGGGCATGGTTTTCAAAGTATGCATGTACTCAAGCAACTTAAACACAAGAGTTAAGGTTGCCGCAGAAGTCAGCTAAAATTCGTAAAAACGAGGGAAGTGTCGCGGGAGTTGCTTTGCTTAGTTGCGTATTTTTGCAAATCCGCGCATACTTATTTCTCTCAACTGCGAATCAGGTCCTTACTTACTATACTTTTATAACTGGATCTAATGGGAGGCACAGTGACCTTTCATCTGTGCAAATGGAATGGACTTACCTGCATGTGATCCTAATGTCCATGCGTGTAAGGGTATTACACTCCCCTTGCACACACAGATCTTATAAGTTCTGACCATATACCTTCAATTTTACACACCCTCCTCATGTTAAATGGCGTAGGTGCATAGAATAGAGTAGTACGTAGAGGCTTAACCAAGCCCTTACTGTACGATTTGCATAGACCCGCCTGCCAACCATGCGTGCATCAGGTATGCATGGCGGGTCTTCATGCCCTGCTGTTGGAGGCATGCAACATCAATTGTACTGTGTTACAATGCATAATGGGCCACCGTATGCATGTGCAGTAGAATCGGACAGGGCGCGTAAGCACCCTGTCATTCTTAAATCAGGACCCGGTCCATTGAGACTGCTACACATACATGTCACTGTGCAGACAAAACTCAGAGATCAATTTCAAAGACTCTCTGCTCACTACAACATGTGGCCTGTGACACTGGTTGCCATGGCAAACCAGAATCATAAATAATTGAGGGGGGCTTCATAAATGCCAGCTTCTTTATTCTTAGCAGTGTAATCATCCACAGAGATTTTTTTTTTTAACAAAAAAAAACAAACAAACATCTTTTAATACAAAGGATTTAAATCAATGTATAATTATTTATGCAAAATGATTTTTTTAACCATTAAACACTCTTAACCATAAAATCTGATGACCCCGAAGATCTGGTGTATTTAATCAGCAGTGTGGTAGCGCGGTCCCTGTTTTGCTGCTCTGATTACCATGGCAACTAGCAAAAATACCATTTGCACACTGGATGAACAGGAAATGTCAAATAAGGCCACGCTGATCATTTTAAGCATGAAGCATCAAAGATATTTTTTTGAAATACAGAATAACACAATGAATCATTAAAGGAAAGAGAAAAGAGCTGCATTTACTGAATTCACATTATTATTTAAAAAAATCTTCTTTCCTTTTGCACATGGTTGATGAAGAAGAATAAAGACAGTTGCTGGAGAAATTGATTGTCCGGCGCAGGTGCAATAAACCTGGCCATACACTGAAAGATCATTTCTCCAATCAACAGACACATCTGATTAAAACAATCACCCACTAGCAGATTTATCTTCAAGATGTAAAGGATTTTACAGTTTTGGGTTTACAGATTTGCTGAAAGTGATCTGACAGATTAAATATGCTGAGATCAAACCAGCAGATCATCTGTCATGTGCACACATTGACAGATCATATTTAGACTGATCTGTCAATCTTTTTTTTTTTTTTAACCAGATTATCTCTCAGCATATGGGCAGTTAAAGGGCAATCAATTAATACAGATCACTCTACTCCTGATGATGTTAAAGAGCTTTGCTCTTCTCGGTTTACTAAATATACCGGATTCTATCAACAGATGGGGGTACTGCATTAAACCCAACAACAGACCATTGGTTTATCCAGATTGTGTCCTTCTTAAATTGTTAAAAGAAGAAAGAGGGGTTATTAATATTTTACTCTTTCTGATAAGTAACAGGACCCCAAATGTTTAGCCATACACTACACAATGAAATGTTTCATTGTTTATATGACCTCGAACCAGAGTGTTCAAGCCTTAAAAATAAATGTACTGATGAACACATAAAAATGTACTTATTGATATGAATTAGTCTGCTGGTTTCTAAACTACCAATGGCTGACTATGGCATTCATGTCATGCATACAAGAAATAATCTCACAGACAACAATATGGCTTTTAAAGGGGGCATAGATTTATTAATTAATAAATAAATTTGCAGACTATGAATTTTAGACTGAAAAGGTGGCATTGATAGCCGGTGGGGAGTCAGCTAAAAGCAGGTAAATCGTAACAGTGGACAGGAACCCCCTGCCCTCGGTGCTCTGGAGGAAATGATCAATGCAAGAGAACAACCCATGTCCTACTGCACACCCCGGGAAGAAGAGGAGGCAAACCGGGAACCAGCCAGCCGGCAAAGCTTCCTACTTCGTCTCGAAGGGCTGTGTCTTCCCTGTACCATACCTCAGGCCCAAGCCTAGCACCAGATTTTGCTGACAACCCCACTGCTACCGCCAACCTATACCCTATCTGCAAATAAAACAACATGTTAGAAAAAGAACTTATGGAGGGAGGGGAGCAGATAATTTCTGATAAGGCTGGACACCAGCCTGCTTAAATAATACATACCTCCACTATAAAGGCCACCCCCTAGCCTACTCCCTAACCACCTTACCACCCGATTGGTTTAGCTAAAACCCCAAAATGCCTGGTGTGCCTGCCTAGCAGCCAGGTGTTTATATACCTTCATGCCCAATTTGGGCATGCTCTCATTTTCAAAGAGATTTGAGCTTTGTAAAATAATAAATGTTGTTTAAAGCCTTTTAGAACATTTTTAAAAAACTATTCATGTGATATGGGTCAAAAATGTATTTACAGAGAATGTTAGTGAATGACTCCTCAATTTTCCTACATACCACAGTAGGGGGTTACTAAAATTTGCAAAGAACCATCCAGGATTCTCTCTACTTGTCTAATAAATT
>WWET01002365.1:139074-158498 GCA_011038615.1 Limnodynastes dumerilii
TATATACACATACACACACAGCCTAATTTGCCTGGAGCATAAAAACCCAAAGTGTTAAGGTCACAAGAAGTTGACACCAGGATTTTAACTGTTGTCTCTATCAAGCTTCTCAGTGACATGTTAAATACATTTAACCTCTGTTTTATTTCTACAGCTTTTCTCTCCTGGCCCCAATGACCTCAAACTCATTTCACTGCAGAAGAGAAGCCAGCTGAGCTGATAGTGCTCCTATGGATGGACGTCTATGTCACTGCCATCACTAGTCGAGATGTGATCTTCTGGTAAATGTTCTTGTACAGATAAAATGGGGATACAAATTCCGTATAAACAAAGTGACATGTTTGAGAATCGCAAACTTTAGAGTGTTTGCCGCATTGTCATGGTGACGCCCTTGTATGATTTCCCACATGACCAGTAGATGTCTGGAAATTGGATTGGCCTTTAGAATTGTTGTATGGGTTGATATGCAAGTTTACATATGTAAATAACATAGTGTAATATCAATACTGCCTATTTCTATAATTTATGCCTAGTACAGGAAAATGAAGTCACTGTATAAAAATCTATGGATATAAATGTTTTAGGTAAAAAATGTACCATATGTTTTGGTTTGATTTCTAGGGTGTTACCTATGCCCATCGGAGGCGGCCTTTTTAAGAGTTGGTATCGTGATGTTACAATAATATCACCTCAGCTGTCTATTATTTTGAAACCATTATTACAACTGTTAGATTAAGTAAGAGCTCGATTTACAAACCATCAATTCCTTCGTTTTCCTAAAATAAAGACCATTTTCACCTGAAAACAGTCTTTATCTCATGAAAACGAAGGTATCGCTATTTACAATGTAATGATCGCCATAGAAACCATGGCAATCATTAGCATTAGCACCCCTTGATCGCCAGCCCACTCTGATGAATGCAGGCCAGCTGATCGCAATATTTACAAAGTGGCGCGTTCATTTACGGCATCTAAAGATTAGCGTTAGGGTAAGTAATCCAGGGTCTCCCCCTATACCAAGAGACTGCAGGATTACAAAACTAAAGTGTGGGCACTAAAAAAATAAATAAATAAATAACAAAATTGTAAAAAATGAAATTTTTTTTTAGTATTTTTGTTATTAAATAATAAAAACTATAAAAAAAAAAAAAATAAAAAAAAAAAGCTAAAATAGGCAAAAGAAACAGTTACCTGTCCCGGTGTCTCGTCTGCCTCGGAGTCCCACGCATGCGCAGTGTTATTTTCCTTTTGGGACTTTAATATTTTTAAAAGGCAGCTACTTCAGCTCAGAGCATGGTGGAACGATGTCGATGAAAGTCCTGCAAATCATCGCGGGACCTCGCCGGAGGGGTAAGTAGTAGTAAATATGACTAACGAAGATTCAAGGCGAGGTGCAGCGAGCCTTGCTTTGTTAATTAATGCTTGCAGAGAGTAAATAGAGCCCTAGGTAAAGTGACTTAGGGCCTGATCCAGCGCTACGAAAATTCGCAACGACGGGCGAATGCGAACGTACGCTCGTCGTATCAACCTACACGCCCCTAGCACTCCCATAGTAAAGTCCCTGCTTACGGCGGCTATACCCTACACTGGGTACGACCGTCGGCCGTACGAAAATTCGCAGAGAATACGCTGAGAAAATACGCTTAGCACGCCCATACTGTACAATTTAAATGGCTATCCCCGCCTCCCTGTAGTAAAACGGGCGCCCAGCCGACCATCGTAAAAAAAATACGCCCAGCGAGCGAAAAATACGCTAACGATACGCCCGCTATTCGCTCATGACGCTCGGGCGACCGGAAGCTGTCATACTGGGCATGCGCATTGCGAATTTTTTGCCGAAAATTCGCTTACGATGAGCGTACGCTCGCTTGCGAGCGTTGCTCTGGATCAGGCCCTTAGTCACTGACATGCCCTCACCCCCATGTTGACACAACTGCTTCCCTTTTATGGAACAGCCACTTACCCTGTTCCTATTCCTCTCATTTTGGGAGGTATGATGACACCTTGTTAATATTTACGATATATTGGTTCGTCAATGATTTGACGTTCTGTATTCAGACTGTTCAGCATTCTTCTTTTCTCAAAGCGCAGCTGCTGTCGGTGTATCAGGCATAGTCAACCTTTGCCACATCAATTGTTGTGAAACTACAAATCCCGGTATGTTCCAACAGCAGAGGCATGGTTTATGCCAGGCAAAGCATGATGGGACTTTTGGTTTCACAACACCTAGATTGTTGAAGGTTGTCTTTGCCTGATTTGTTTCAACACTTCTTTGTGCTTCTGTTCATTATGATCTATGACCAATCATGTTTAAAAACCACATAGTATTGTCTTGAACACCTGACAACTATCCTCAAAGAAGAAGGATTATGATCTGTTTTTGTTTATTTTAATATTGGATTACCCCTCCCTTCAACAAGCAGAATTGGCTGTAGCCATTATTGGCTGGATACTGATCCCATTAGGCGTGGTGGGATCTGTTTTACTAAGAGCTAGTCAAAACATTCAGTTCTGTAGGCCGGAGTGTCTGAAGAATTAGGAATGTGTGTGAAGGGGCAGGGTAGTTGTGGGTGGGTGTCCTGCTAGGAATGAAGCATGAGAAATAAAAAGGTTGACCCTTCCTGTTTAATGGTCAGGGTCTTGGTCGTCATATCCTCCTATCCTTTGGCCTTCAGATGAAAGAAGTTGCTTCATACAGAAATGAGAAGCAGCTGTTGTAGTGTTTCGGTTAGTTGATTGCATTTTAATGTGTGTTTCATCAGCATGGAATCTTGGGCGTATATAAAGTTAATTGTTTTACGATTATGGACCAGAACCTAACCACCAATTTTCCCCTCATTTCCTTGCATTTCGTTTCCATTTCATTTGCTTTTGTATTTCGTGCTAACTGATTGGAACACTTTCAACTCAATCGAATCTTAGGAGAAATGGCGCTTCTAAAAAAAGGGGGCTGAGTTATGCTAACAAGTGGGTGTGACTTGGTATTACAATGTACAGTATTGGCTGGCCACAGTAGTGCGTTCCGGCCAAGGCAGACTACCGCAAAGGTATTTTTTCCCCAACTGCTCAAATTGGAAAATGATTTTGCATGCCGTGATCATCGTAATCAGAACAAATGCAATCAGCGTAAGCCAACGGTTTGATTATTGACACTTCCGACAGGGGCAGGTTGCGATAAGTAGGAGGAGTACAGTATTACAATATACGGTAGGAGTGGTAAATTGGCCGCAACCTTTTTAATTGGGGACAAATCAGAAAGTAAGATGAAGGACTAAAATCTCAGCGTGGGCTAAAATCTTGCAGTTCAATAAAGAAACCCTGAACCTTGTGGTCAAACTATTATGGGTTGAATAATAAAAATATTTAGCATTGCAAAATGTTTAAGCGTCTGCCACACTCCAAGCAATGGTATCATCCTCACATTACAACATCACATTTTTTGTATATCTGCAATCCTAACTCTGTAATAGCTCTGGGACTGTCAGTCATGTGAAGAAATGACAACAAAATGATAAGTTTACAGAGGTAGGACTGTGTTTAATGTCACTGCTAGGATGAAAGAGGCAGTCTCCTTACACAGATAATTGGGACCAAGTTTTTCAGATTTTTGGTAATCCTACAAAGCTACCCTGGGCCAGATCCACATTTCTAATCATTTACCCCCATCTATTATGGGTTTCAGCATATCTCCCAACTGTCCCTATTTTGGCAGGACTGTCACGATTTACGGGCCACAAAAGGATTGAGGCTTATGGAAAAGAAGATGTATTTTTGTCCAAATATGTCCATTTGTGGGTGGGGTTTTAACAGAACTGTGCTGTGCTTGGTTGGAACTGGGGCGTGGCTAATTAAGTCTGGCTACAGGGATTTAATACGTTGGGTGCTATGGCGTCAGCCAGGTTTTGACTGCTTTTGTTTAAGGCACATGTGTCCGTGCTAACTGATTGGAACACATTCCGAAACTGCCAACACCTTCCAGCAGAGGGCATGAGTTGTGATAACAAGTGGACAAGTGTACAATGTACAGTATAAGTGTGCCCGCTCTCTGCATACCTACCCAGACTGATGAATATAGGCTTGACCTGCCTGAAGTCTGTATGCGAGAGTGGTTACAATACAAGCACATCATATAAAAAGTCTGGATCTTTGGTCCGTATTCACAGATATGTTTTTGCGTTGGGTTGCGTGTGTATTTTTAGGAGCGGATTAACTGCGCATGCATAGTAACTTTTTCCACGCAAATTACGTAATCTTTACGCACGTAAGTCCTTTAGGCACGGACTTGTAAATCGCACTTAGGGACATAGGGCTGGATCTTAAGGAACGACCGCTAGGGGAATTACGTACAGCTTGTGTACAGGTGTGCACAACCTTCTTACGACACCGTAATGGCATCGCATGTTACGTAAATTACATATGCCGGCTCTTACGAAAAGAAGGCTTTCCCCCCCAGTACGCATGTCATATCTCCGCCATAAAATTAGGGGAATGGGCGGGGGGAAGCCCAGTTAAGATCATTTTATGCGGCCATAAGGCTGATAATCTGATCGTAACATTTAGGGTAGTAAAACGTAAGTGTCCAGATTTACTACCGACAGTGGGGAGTGCACGGGACGCGCTCTCCTCGCTACGATGCCGCCCGTACTGACCTCGGGCACCCGTAGTTCACGATCCGGCCCATACGTACGGAGAGGTGTGGTTGTCTTCCATCCGTTCGAAGTTACCTGAAAGTGGGCAGGGGGCATTTAAATGGGCTTTTGAGGGCGTGGTTAGTAAGTTACGCACGTATGTAACATACGCGCATCAGTGCACACGTAAAGATAAGGGTGCCCTATGGAGGCGTAAGTCACCGAAAACCCGTCCGTGTGAGGGGAGCGTCATGGGTGTTGCCTTGCTACGTGTCTGTGTAAAAACGCACACTTAGTAAACACGGATCTGCGAATCCTTTTGTCATGACCTGCCCCTGACAAAGTGACATAGGTAAAATATAATCGACTTGAAATACAACATGGAAAAATAGATTTTTTACTTTTACCTGCTTGAGTCATGTACAATATGAGTCTGCACTGAATTGTCAGTAAATCTACATCTTGTCAGTCAGTCATCTGGTTCTCTGAAGACCAAGTTGATTCATTTTGTGATGCAAAGATTCTTGTATTCAAGCTGTGGATTATGTGACAAAGGTTATTTTGCTTTTAAGCCGCCCACTGCAATTTCTTAATACTGCCCATGCCCACACGCTGTTATGACACCGGGAATGAGTGTCAGGCAAAACCTCATTTACGGTTTTTGAAACTCTCCCTTTCTGAGTCACAGAAGTTCTACAGTCGTGTGTGTGTGTGTGTGTGTGTGTGTGTGTGTGTGTGTGTGTGTGTGTGTGATAGGAGGGAACTTCCATGAAATCTTTTACTTCTCATAGATAGGTTTACACGTTGGTATTGTAAAACAAAAAAAATAAAAAATCTACATTAGTAATTTTCGTGGCATGGTTTTATATATATATATATAGTGTGACCTTTTAACACCACAACGTTCTGTATATAAAATGTCTATCTCATTGAAAGTATTTTTGCTTCCCCTTTAGGAGTCTCTGTACACATCCTCTTTTTAGACTCATTCACACATTTGTGCTGGGAAAATGGGTAGAGAGACCACACAGAAAGGTAGAAATGTTTCATGCAGTTTATTCTATGTTTCTGATGCTTTTATGTTGAGAATAAGCTCTGTTTTTAGGAGTGGTTAGTGACCGAGGACCGTGGACTGTATTGACAGATACCAATGAGTTAGGTACATACAGCTCCGCACCTAACTCACCCGTCTTGCCCCTCTCCTGCCCCCCATTTTTAGGTACCTTACTGCACTTACTTATCTAATGGTGTGGAGTTTCGGTCTTAAGAAGGAAACTCCACACAGACATTGCCTCTCCCCACCCTTCCCGGCTAATGTAAATCCCTCTCCCCACCCACTTCTACCTAGTCACTCCCCCTTTCTACTTAAACTATTCCGTACAGTCTTTATTGGTATATAGTTTGCATAAATGACCTACTACGTATGACTAGTAGGTCAATTACTAAATATACGAAGCTTCTGCTTCTTAGGTGTGAATACGGTCCCATATCCACATGCGTGCAGCATGTTACGCAAGACCAATTATATGCAATGTAAGCAGGGGGAGGCGTTTAGGCCTGTGTCCTTAATGGCCAGGGCATCGATTGCCACACATTAGTACATACTCTACATTAGTTTCTGAGGCTAATGTACTCTATCCCAAATTCCACATGCAGGAATGTGGACACTCCCACCTCCCCCACACCGGCAGTCCTGTGTGCGGAATGGATTTCCGTGCCCTGGACCTTACCTTAAGGCCAGAATAATGGATTGTATGTAAGGCCAAACCCTTACTGTAGGAGTATCATAGCTATCATCCCCACTCACCATGCGACCCGTGCGCAGACACTGACTTCTGTTTTGTTTTTTTTCATTCAGGATCCGGGCCCAGACCATTGAGGCTATTTTATGTCAGGAATTAAGGGAGTAGAAGTAGAAGGGAGCTGGCTACATGCTAAGGCATGCTTGGGAAACCTTTGGCACAGCAGGTGTTGTAAAACTAAAACTTCCAACTACTTCTACTTCTACTTTAGCAGCAAGGCAAAGCTGATGCTTGGTACAGCATGATGGGATTTGTAGTCTTACAATACCTTGCTGGTAACAAGTTGCCCTTGCCTGCACCAAGGCACGTCCCTGTATCAAATAGTAGACACACACGGGTTAGATCGCCGCTGAAAACTTTAACGACAGGGTTGTTTTCGACAGCGCATTTATGACGTCCTACCACCGGTTACAGTTCCTGCCCCACTAAAGAATCAAAGATCCCTAGCAGGAATTCATAGCGCCGACTGTAATTTTTTCCAACTCCAACCCTTATCTTAACCCTAACCTTCCCCTTCTCCGATCCATCCACTCCCCACAGCTTAACCCTAAGACACCCCTTCTTTGATCCATCTCCTCCCCGCAGCCTAACCCTAAGACTCCCCTTCTTCGATCCATCTTATCCCTGCAGCCTAACCCTAAAGCTGGCCATACACTTGTACGATTATCGGTCCCAGCAGGGGGTGAGCCGATAAACCGGACGATTTCCTGCTAGGGAAATGTCCCATTATCAGCACCATACACCTCCTCTGGTGGGACCGATAATCCTAGCAGAAGAGAGGAGGGGGCAGCGCTCTCTGTTGCTGCTGCTTTATATTTATGTGCAAAGCTGCTCTGACAGTTTTGAAGGTATATTTTAAAGCAGTCAGAGCAGCATAGTACATAGATATACAGCAGCGGCTATTGCATGCATAATACAGATAAGAATCAGCCGAAGCTGCGCGGATTCGGCAGATCCCTGTCTGTACTACTCCTGCAATAGCCGCTGCTGTATATTTATGTACTATGCTGCTCTGACAGCTGTAAAGTATACCTTCACAGCTATCAGAGCAGCTTTGTACATAGATATAAAGCAGCAGCAGCAGCAGCAGCTCTGAACAATAGGGAGCCATTCAGCTTGCTGATTGGCTCCCTTAAAATATCGGGAGCTTTCTCCCGATTTAAATCAAACATGTCAAATAATCGTACAAAGCGTTTCTTGTGCTTTTGATTCTTATTTATTTAAAAAATGTATCTGTACCATACACTAGAGCGATTATTTGCCCGATCACCCGATAATTGGGAGATTGGACCGATAATCGTCTAGTGTATGGCCTGCTTAAGTCACCTGTTATACGCTTCATCCCATCCCCACAGCCTAACCCTAAGTCTCCCCTTCTCACATACATCCCCTCTGTGCAGCCCAACCCTTAGACTTCCTTACTACACTGCATCACCCCCCCTCCCCCCGAAGCCTCAGTCCTCTAACCTGTCGGTGTCAGGTCCTGCAAACTTTCTAATTACTGACAGTTTTGAAATACAGCTGGCAATTAGCTGTCGGGTGTGTGTATTTCGAAAGTGTCATTTTGGGAGCGGTGCAGGGTAATTAAGCAGACACCTTCCCACCTTGTGCTGATCATAATTGGATCATTCCATTTGCCTAAACAAACCCTTTTATTGGTCAGTGCGGTTTTGATCTGATAAATTGTTCCATGCCATATACTAAATGATAATCGGACTGGTTAGCTGATAATCAGTCTAATTATTGTATAGTGTAACAACATTATTAAAAAATCTCAGTTGTTGATAACAGCCAATCAGATTCTGTCTTTCATTTATCTAGTACATTGTATATAGTATCTGATTTGTTGATACTGACAACAGCTCAACTTATTTTTATTATACATAAAAAAATAATAATAATTTTCAACAAATTTTATACCTAGGCAAACTTTGCCTTTGAGTTTAAGACTCTTGAAAATGCTTGATCCATCCTCCATTCCAAAAAGTAAGTCTTATGAAAAATCAGGTAAAAATGAAAAGCAATGAATGCTGGTTGTCATCTTGTTGTCTGGACCAAGCAGGGTGAGAGGGCACTTGGCTCAATGTGGTTCATTCCACAAAATGGCCACTTTTGCAGTGTTCATGTAATGTGTACTGTGTCCAAAGATCTGTCTTTTATTTGATTACAAATACCATGGAACATTATTTCTTATATTATATTAATTCCTTGACTGAAAATAGCTTAAGTTTCTTACTTTATTTCTTATTCTCTGACACCATGTGAACACTTGTTCAGTTCTCCCCATGTATTGTCATTTTAGCAATTATGAACCCACAAGCTATTAACAAGCATGCGTGGGGACTGTGCAGCAGGATCCAGCCTTGCATTGCATTATGGGGCGCGCTGTTTTTAATGCATGTCGTGTCTCCGCAGGAAACAGGCCAGACGTTGTCAAGGCAGTAACCAGTATCTCCATGGCTTCCACCATGCTTGTTAAAGAACGCATTCAAACACTTACAGATCCCAGCAGCTGTTACTTACATGAAGTAAAAATCACATCTAAAATGACAATACACTAGGAGCAGTCCAGGCCAACCTGTTATACTCCAGGTGTGATTAAACTACAGGCCCCAGGTAGAGCTAGTAGCTGACAATGCATGTTGGGATTTGTAGTTTCACAACACCTGGTTGGCCAGGCTAGGTCAACGGCCCGTCAAACTTCCCCAGGTAGCAGATTTTCTTATGCTGTTGGAGCATGTAGGCCCAGACCCCACTGTGTAATATTCTGGGTCACAGCAATGTGAGGCAGGGGGTAGATTTATGCTGCTGCTTTGCATTGAAATGTATCTCCAGGTCGTTCTGGATAATTGACGAGTATGGGATCATTTACTGACATTTTTCCCTTATGTCCTTATTTGTTGCAAATTTGGGTTTATGAATCATATTTAGGTTTCTAATATGGATAATTTCACAGTGTATACTTTAAAGAAAAAAAACAATTAACAATTATTTTTATTGTCACTGAATGTGTGACATGTGGATGTGGCTGGTGACCTTGCATAGTGAGCAGGGGGTCATGTTTACACACAAGGTAAACATGGCATTTTTTGCATAGTAAAAAGTGACTTTCCCCTTCCTAAATCAATATAACCCAGGCATGTCTACAATGAGGGCTTGTTGCCATGGCAGCAGACATGAAGTGTAACCTTAGTCACCCTCATTCCCTTTGGCATATTGACCTGCTCTCCCTGCAGGAAGTTATCACCCTTCCACACTCTACCAGGTGGAAGACACTGTGCTTTACTGTACCTGTCTAAGGACTCATTTAATCAATTACACAAATAGAAATCAGTTGTATCAACAAGCCTTTCCTATTACAGATAACACACACAGCTTCCAATCATCCCCTTTTCTCATACAAAACACTTCCATCTTGTTCTTTTTAACCTGTCTCATTTATTAATCACTTGTCATCATTGTCTGTCTGGTTTTTAGATGCACAGCGCCTAACACCCTTTTTGTTGGCACATTTGTTGTAGGTTATAATAAAGAATGGTTACCAACATTCAGAATGAATAATCAGGGAGATTGAGACTATCAAAGTCTATCTAGGGTACACTAGGTGTGGGTGTACCTAGGGTACAGTAGGTATGGGTGTACCTAGGGTACAGTAGGTGTGGGTGTACCTAGGGTACAGTAGGTGTGGGTGTACCTAGGGTACAGTAGGTGAGGGTGTACCTAGGGTACAGTAGGTGTGGGTGTACCTAGGGTACACTAGGGTGTGTCCTATAAGCAGCTCCACCCATGTTTCTCAAAAGAAATGTAAAAGTATCAATACCCCTTTCTGCAATTAACTCCCAACTGGCGTAAGTTTTCATCAGTCTGTCTTTATGACTCCTGTGACGTCACAGTCTACGAAGACTGCAACAGCAGCAGATAAGTTTTATCATCCTTATCCAATCCTTTCTTGCAACCTAACCTTAACCCTCCCCTCTGCACAGGCTAACGCCAATGACTCAACTAACCCTAAGAATCCTCGTCCTTCAGACTAACGTTGAGCCTCCCATCTCTGCAGCCTAACCCTAACAATTGTTGCCAGAAGCCTAAGCTTAACCCTCCCCTCTCCGGAGCCTAGCTCTTCCTGTCCTGTAGCCTAGCCCTAACCAGAATGTGTACCTTGTCAAAAAAGACCAATCCATATTAAAATCTTCACTATAAAAAAGCAATAGACAATGGTAAAGCCGAAATTTAGCTCTCAGCTGTATCATTGCTTAACAGGCCCTTTCTACCAGCAATCGCATCCACAATTAAATGTAGCCCTTCTACCACCCTTAGCACAGAATTCTGTTGTTTTTTTTAAGTTTTTTGTTTTATTTAATGGTACATTAATACAAAAAGACTTAATAATTAAGGAAAACTACATCAACAGACTCTTTCCACGAGAGGAACAGTTGTTGGAATATCTCTACTGACAAAGCTCCATTTGGACACTTTTACATTTGAAATCTATTTAAAATGCCATTTCAGGGGATTACTACTTAGATCTGTTATATGTTTTATGCAGCAGAGGTCGAAAGTAAAGTATTAGTTTTGAGAGGCAATCACAAGCTCTCCATTGAAGACAAGCAACATGTGCCCCCTTATCCATACAGAAACCATTAGTGCATAGTGCTTTGATCATTGCAAAGGCAGGTCTAGGTTGTGTTGGGTTAAGGATAATTACATAAGCTAATTACAAGGGGCTAAGGTTAATGATGTGGGGGATGAGCCCATGAAAGCCTGAGCACAATTCAAAGAAAACAATTAGAAACAATTTTCCAGGAACAATCAATACCTTAAGAATGGTCTTCGGCCTGATGGCTCATTGACTACAATCCCTCCTGACCAGCACTTTTAGAAATGTCACATTAATCAGTGTAATCTACGTACCAGCCCTGTACATAGCTCTTAACACACATGTATAATATGTTTTTCCAAAATTATAATTTATTTTTTTTGCTCTTATTTTTTTTACTTGTTTTACTTTTTATTATGTTCAATGTCATGTAAGAATTAACGCCAATTACTGCTAACTCAAGTAAGTTATGCATTTACGAAAAATGTAGTTATGTTGCACACTGGGTCTACGGCCTATTTTTCCAGATGTTTTGGAGTTAAACTTTTACTTTGAACTTTACAAATCTGAGTAATTTGGGAGCGAATACCATTGAAACCTCTAATGTGGTGATTCACCAGCAAATCACTTAAGTAAATCCACCTAATATTGCAATATTCTTGTATGTCCATAGAACTAGAGTAGTTATCAATGACTAAAGCTCTGGTCGTTAAATGCTTCTTAAGTGCTTGTTAATGAAATTCCACCAAAAGTCATTGTTTGTTTTCAAAAGTTGAAACCACAAATACTTTGCCCAGAGGCTAAACCACCATCTTGTAAATGTCACTATCCCCAGACACATCAACATTACATATTAAATGACGATGCTCAATCTTTATAACACCATGTTAAAACACGTCAAGACGTGTTCCTAAAATAGGGACAATATTCTAAAGCGATATGTTATAAAAAGTAACAGATTTTGTAGAAACCATTGTTCTTCAGAAAATAAGCCGGCGGTGTAAGATTTTATTAGATGTGACTGGAACAGACAGTGATATAATTTTAGCCTAATGTTTGAGAGTTTGGCATAAATGGGACCGGTGGAAGTCTACGCTTGGTAGACTTCCGAAAGTCGAAAGTTCAATTTCGTCTGTTCCTATTTCGAATACCCATCTAATTTACAATTTTTTTGTTTAGAATGAGTCCCTATCGCAAAACGTCGCCGCTGCTGGACCCGATGCTTCAGTGAACCCCTGGGAAAGGGAGGGTTAGGGTCAGGCTGCGGGGAAGGGAGGGTTAGGGTAATAGAAGGGGAGGGTTAGAGTTAGAATTAGGGGAAGGGTTGGGGTTAGTTTTGCAACTTACCTCATCGAAATATAAGCAATCGATATCCCAGCCAGGGAGAAAATAATTTATTAACTTGCAAAAACGAAAAATTTATTATTCCATTTTCATGTTTCTAGTCCGCTCTAAAGTACTTATTTATTAGTTAAAAATATAACAATTATTTTAAACATTTTCTGACAATGTTGGCTATACCGCCAGATGGCATACACACATTTTACCTAGTGTTTATGCTTTCATTAAACAGGGTTTTTAATTTAATTTATGCTAATGATAGATTTATGAATATCAGCATCCATGAAGCTAAATGGTTCATGACCTCAGGATTCAGCAAACACTGCATAAATAGAAGGTGTGAATTTAGAGGCAAGAGGGTAAGTAAGGTGACATTGCAGAAGACATCTGATCACAAACACAACAGTTTTTTACATTGTAAAAGCAACTATAGCATTTATGATCAGTTGGATAAATTACCGTAGGTCTTATGTTAAAAAATGATGATTCAACATTATTCACACAATTAGAATAGACAGGCTCCGATAAAATTTGTTTCCAAATGTTCACAACAGATTTTATAATCAATCATTCCAGGATTCTGCATATATAATCAGATTTAGTCCACTGCTACCAATGCATGAAGCTTGAGACCTCTGGATCTTCTGAAGGGAAGATGTACAGGATGGAACATAGGCAACATTGGTTGCCTGTATTTTACAGAATCAAAATAAAGAAACCTTTTGCTAACCTACAAAGCTATCAATAAAACGATACCTGCATATATATATATATATATATATATATATATATGTAGATATCGCGCTATCTCTCTCTATCTCTCTCTCTTTCTCTCTCTCTCCCTCTCTCCCTTTCTCTCCCTCTCTCCCTCCCTACCCGCAAATTACAGTTATACGGAATATGGTTGAAATGATCAGACACACAAATAAAATGGTTTTATATATTTGGAAATGCAATGCAGACATCAAAAAAAGCTTCTATCCACTGTCAATCATTGGAATAAAAGCACCTATTATTATTTATCTGACCGTCTGGGAGTGCCTTTTTCTAGCATCATATATATATATATATATATATATATGAAGATATAACCCAGCCCACTCTCTCTCAGATCTTCACAGGATATACAGTCCTTCTCTATACTTAAAAAATGCGCTGAATTACGGTTACAGGACTTCTCTTGGGCTGTACCCACTCTCTGGAATAACCTTCTCATCCATAAAGAATACCCTCTACTCTCCAGCTCCTCTAAAACTCACCTCTCCAGACAGGATTACAAAATTTCCCTACCTTCTTAATATTTTTTAACTATAACTACATTGCCTTTTTGTTACATGATGAACAAAAACTTGAACACTCTTTGTTTCCATACTAAAATTACCATCAGTCCTGCTACTAACACTGCAGTGTGACTGGATCATATAGAGCACTGAGCACTTTTACCATACAACTTGGCTGCTCCATTGTGTGATATACTGCAGTTACCCTTATGTATCATTTCCCTATGTCCTATAGACTGAAAGCTTGCGGGCATGGCCCTCTTACCTACCCAGTCTCTTTGTCACTACCCAGTCATGTTATAATGATTGAGCCATGAGCTCAATCATGACCCATATTGAGAAATTAGCAAGTGAAGCTGTCAACTTATTTGTGTCATAGAGCAGTATATTTGAACTTTATCCTATTCAGAAGAAAAAGGTGTCTTTAAATATTTTAGACCTTAGTCCAGACTAAATAGACACATTTCTTTGTTCCCCTTTATTTTGTTTCTGTATTGTAGACCTTTAGTAATCTATCAATGATGAAGGAAACCACACATGGCCAGAAAGGATACACAGTTCCAGATTGGGTGGTTCTAGCATTAAACTGCATAGTCATTTGACAATTTACTTATCTGCACACTTACTGTGCAGTGTGACTGTATACAATAAACACAGTGCCAATCTTGTAAACCAAACATGCTTAAAGTATCCAACCATACAAACGCCTTTCATGACACCAGATAGTGTATGGCCAGCTTTAAACTCTCAGGAATAGACTTAACCGTGCATTAAATCCCTATTTTAAGGTCAACAGATCATTATAATAATGTGAACAGCAATATCTATATCTAGAGTTTGGGGACTCTGCTACACATCAAATAAAAGTCAGGCTATCAGACGGATCCCTGAAATAAATGATTAAAATGATATACATATGTGGTGTAGTACATAGGATGTCGTAGGCTACAACACTGCTATTAATTAGCAGTTGTTTTATTTAGGGCATATTTAAGAGGAGACCTATAAAGGTTAAAATCTAGGATCTCTATGTTGTAATGCATCAGGATGACTAGTAATTATGCTGAATTTAGTTCCCTTACTACTCACATTAGTCTTTCCATTGTGGGATCCTTAACTGCCTGAGTCCTAAGTCACTATAAAACTTTTTATTACATATATTATGGAATATTTGTTATACCAAACTGAAATATTTACAGTAGATATTAGATCAATACTTGTGAAATCACAAAAATAGCATCATAAATGACTACTGATGTATGTCTACTGATGACTACGTATGTCTACTGATGTCGATACTATGTTGCTCACCCTTGACATAGTCTGATGACTCCTCTTCTACTTCTTTTCTTGGTCATTTCATCTGACCTTTCTAGATCCTGTAACACACCCGGTGATTTCATGGCAAGTAATCTCACATGCCCCTTGTCACAAGTCTGTATCCTGAAGCTACTGTATTGACTGACAGCAGTAGTTTAGAAAGAGATACATGGAATGGTAGTGGCATGATGACCTGTATGCATGCATGCTATTTCCATGGCAGAAGCCAGGTAATATCCGACAGCATTAATAGTTTTCTTCAGTCAGTTATTACTATGACAGACACTAAAAGAAAAGTTAAAAGCTGAACAAGTTGGAAATTCAATTCAAGCGTGTGATGCCACACTTCCAAAATGTCTGTATATTTGTTGAGTGGCTTTGTATTGGATGATCCTCCAACATACCACAATTAAAAGAGCATGCGTGTCAAAACGGAAGAATAAGGGGTAAATTCAGTACTAGGGAACCTCAAAACATTGTTGTTAAAACCTGGTCGTCCATGTTACAAATGTAAACATAGGATCACCTGTTTGCTTAATGCTAGCTCCAGTGCTTTTTAAAATAACCTTATTTATCACGGCTACAGTATGTAAATATTTACACAGAATTCTATGTTTAGGTGTTAAATCTAATGCTAACACTATGCATTATGGCTGGGTCACACGGACTGATTGCAAAACAAATATTTATAATCAAATATCGTAATCGTATTAGGATAGTCTGAGCTCAAGAAAAAACAGCTCTAGGGTCTGTTAGTGCGGATGACAGCCAGATATTCCAGGCCAGATCAGCTCCTACTTTTTCTGTCTCGTCTATCTAAATTGCAATCTGTGATATGTCACATATGACTTATGTAGTTACTTTAAAGACACTTTTTTTTTTTTTTTTTACATTTTATACATTGATATGTACAGATTTGTCTTATATTCCATGAAAATAAACATTTCTGTTTGATTTGAAATCTCGTATATAATTGTCACAGCAAATTTACCAACAAACGATGGTATTTCACCACTGAGATCTGGCTAAGGGCCTCTCTGTGAAGGTACAAGGTCACTTTCTTGAGGGAACTACATGCAAAAAGCTTTTCTCCTTTTCATTAATAGGCCTTTATATTAGAGGTGGTAACCATACAACCATTCAGATTCTAACATTCATTTTCAAAAAGTTTAGATGAATGATGGGTTGCTATGGGCAACACCATAATTTTTCCCTTCGTTTAGAAGCTTTAACGCAGGGGTGGTCAAATTCAGTTCTTGTGATCTACCAGCGGCTTATGTTTTCGTTTCTATTGTACACATTTGTGATGTCCTCGGGTGATGCTGTAGTAATAATCTCACCTATGATTCTAACGATAAGGACAACTAGAAAATATGGGTCATTGGTAGATCATGAGGACTGGGTTTGGCCCCTCCTGTCAGAGAATCTTCTTAAGGTCTCACATAGTAGTTTCTATTTGATCAATGATTTGGTTCTCTACACGCATTAGTTAAGAGATAATACAGAGATGATAATCTTAATAAATAACTAGAAGATGGATAGAGATACTGGGCAACAAACAGAACAATTATTAAGATATTTTTTTCCCTTTTAATTAAGGAAATATTGTTTTCTCAACATTCTGCTTTGCCTGACAATTCCAGAGCAGGTAAAACCAACACTAGTGCACTCTGGGTAATACTGTGGTTCCAGGTTGACTCTCCGATGTCAGTCAGCTGTGCTAACTGCATAATTGCAGCTCATTGACTTGTATTATATGTGTTATATGAACCAGTCATAAGATATGCACAAAACATTCATCTGTTAAATCCATCAGAATACCACAATTATATTAAATAAGTTGTTACTAGGTTGGTTGGTAGAGAGATTGTTGCCTGTGTGAATGTACCACTTAAGGAATTATCTCTTGTAGTGATTATATTATCTCTTAGTATATGTGGGTGGATGTAAGTGTAAATTTACACCAGGGCATTATGAATCCCACTTTTATATCCTAAACACACAAGGTAGAGACTTTTTACCAAAGCTGTCTACACATCTAGGGGACTTTCCAAATGCTGTAACTTCCCAGCCTTAGACACCTCCATCACTTATGCATTAATACTTTACCAGAAGGGTGGCATGCCCATGTGACTCTGAAGGTGTGCCACGCCCCCTAGTGGCTTCAACTTGCCATTGGTATGCACATGATTTTAGGAAAGCTGTTTAGCAGGGAATCCCTCTCAATATATACAACAGCAGCAGCATAGCTAATGTGGGTACTGGGATATAGGAACAGATGTCCCCCTCCTGCACTAACAGTAGTTATAGAAGATTCTGAGACTGCTCTACTCTGAAAAGAACGTTCAGTGTACCAAGCATGTGGGCACCAGGAGAAAAGAGATCAGCATTACAGAGTCCTGGCTGAAATTTGCTATTAAGTTTGGCAATGCCAAGCTCTGCCCCTGGGAAATGACCAGCCAGCCTTTCTTCTTCATGCAATGGCAACTAGGCTTCAAGGACTATCATGTCCGCAGTGCGTATCTGTATAAGCTGTCTATGGTATTCCTCTTAGGGATCTATGCCTACAGTGTGATTAGTGGTTAATCTTGTGTCTGGATGGATGGTCTCTGCTTTCACCTCTCTTATCTCTCCCACTCCCTGCTGTATATCGGTGAGGACAGCTGGGCTGGATAAATCCCAGGAGCCAACTATCCAACGCACCATCACAAATTACCTGACCCTGAAGTTGGAGGAGTTCATTTCAATAGAGGAATAACATTCCTGGCACCTTCAAAAGCTCTTGTGGGCTCCTACATATAACTGTCTGACGTCTAACTTGCACTAAAAAACATGGTTACCTACTGGAAGCTCCCTGATTGGCTGCAGGTTAAGGGACAAGTATAAAATTAACCCTCAAATTTTATATGTTTACATTTAGTAACAGAGCTATTAAGACATATCCACAATATAGAGCCTGAAAGAAATCTCTATGATTTACACAAAAGTAAACCCTATCTCCAATACTATTTGAAATATATTCAAGGAAAACACACTCCTCAAATAGAAATTTTCCAAGAAAAAGCTTTATGAATCGCTAGGCTAGAAAACCAAGCCCATGTCTGAAAGCTATTAAGGAGACTTTGTACTCTTTATATGAGAGGAGTAGAACAGTGTGTTAAGATTTCAAGGTGTCATTAGAGACCCTCAGGTCAGCTGTACAAATCAAACAATAGAGGATAGATTTCCCCATCAAAGATGAAGCATGTGACTAAGAAGTCGTCCAATCAGGTTATCCCTGTGTATCATCCAGCATTCTTTAGCTCTGGTCCCCAGGGATGGACAGATACAATGATGGAATCTAATACTCAGTTGCAAGGCCTCATGGCCTCATCAAGTAATCCTGCCTTTCCAGATAACACAATAGTTTAGTACTCGCAAAAATACCCAATTTCTTTCTTTAATCCATCACCCACCTACAGATTTTTGCATCATCTAGGTATAGGGCCAGGGTCAGAAAAGCAAACATTATTGTGTTATAAAATGCAAGGAAAAATAGGTGTAACAAATCAAT
The DNA here is from genome assembly GCA_011038615.1 of Limnodynastes dumerilii. NCBI lineage: Eukaryota > Metazoa > Chordata > Amphibia > Anura > Limnodynastidae > Limnodynastes > Limnodynastes dumerilii. The sequence continues at coordinate 157,596 of WWET01002365.1, forward strand.
ATAGGTTGACTTCCGTTTGTACGTACAAGCATTGGAAACATTTTAATCTGTAGAACAATATTGTTACAAACCGTTACATAGCATTTATTTACATAACTACTTGGGTTACAAAATATTTGATCGTGTACAAGTTATAGAAACGTCTATGGTTTTGAAATACAGCATATACCAGTTATAGGTTTTAGACTACTTTCTGTCTGAGGATGCCTCAGTGTTATTTAGGCTTTCGTTATTATTGCGAGGCCTATTTTAATAATTAAAAATTGTAATAATATAATAATTAGTAGCATATTTCTTATTTCTCAAACCTTCCAAACTGGGTGGAGAAGATATATATATATATATAGATACCTTAATTTCACATTAAAAAAAAAACAATTACAGTGACTAATGACTTCTGACACAATCTTTGCATAATCATTTACACTTGGCCTCTTCAAATATGTAATTTTTTTTGATTTCTGTATGTAATTGATAAGGTAAAGTCCAAGCAAATTATAGAGTTGGGCCTGTTCACGGCGAGGAATTATTAAGCGTGAAGCATACGAGGATTAGTAAGGATAGGCCTTGCCTCCTCATTAGAATTCCTGACCCAACTACAATGGACGAAGCTGCCCATGTACCCAGTGCCAAAACGGCTTCGTGGCATCCTAATCTGCCTAATTTGGGATCGGAAACAATTATTTTAGTAAACAAATTTCTTTACAAAAAGTAATGATTTGACATGCAATTTTTTTTATTTTCTGCAAATCGCATCCTACAGAAGCGCATGAACAGGTTAAAAGCCAGGCAAAAGGAAGATTTCGATATATAGGGCATAACATTAATAGGTGTATGTTCTGCAATGAGGAGAATTTCGATAGTACCTCTAGTTCTTGCCACCCGTCGAAATAATTGCAGCTT